>PVJI01014783.1:0-43066 GCA_004026765.1 Micronycteris hirsuta
ACGCGCATTTTGGTGTTTCTCACCGTGGACAGTCAGTCGGTCCTACATCATCTACTTAGCAAGGCCAGACCCCCCGGCACAGCATCTACGTAGACGGCTTCCTGGTGGATTAAAGATCTAAATGAAAAAAGAAACTATAAAAAATATTAGACGAGAATTTAAGACAACGTAGATGTAAATTCAGCATTGGGGAGGTCTTCTTAAGTAAGTCATAAAAACCGGAGGCCATAAAGCAAGAGAGGTTTTACTACGTGGCAACGCAAAGTTTTACATGTTTAGGTAGCCGGATTTTGTCATAGACAATATTAAAAGAATAGAGAGAGAAAGAATTTGCAACACATATGGCAAAGGGTTTATAGGTTGTCTTAATAAAGGACTCCTGCAAATTAATAAGAAAAAGAAAAAACAGCAGAGAGAGAGAGAGAGAAGGAGGGAGGGAGAGGCCAAGGGCATGAAAAGGCAATTCAGAGAGGAGGAGATGTAAGCAGCGGCAGACTCTGATGCCGCCTCGCCAGCAGTTGGGGAAATACAAACTAAAGCAGCGAATCTGAGCCACCAGACCAATGCAAGGGACACAGGGACCCCCAGTGCCAGGGAGTGCGGGCCGGGAGCCCCCACTCGCTGCTAGGGCACGCTGAACTGTGCAATCTTTAGGAAAGATGCGTAGCAGCATCTAGTAAAATTTAAAATACCTGCAGCCTCACTTCTAGAAATACGTCCTACAGGCCACACCTACAAGAATGTTCACTGCAGTGATGTTCGTTAGAGCAAAACACTGAAATAAACTGAATGTCCTCCAGTTAAAGTGTTGAATCAACTGTGCTCCTGTGTCTACATCACTGACTGTAAACTATGCCACGATTAGGGGGGAAAGAGTAAGTCACAACTTACGGTTAGTAACACAGAAAAAGGCCATGATGGATTTTTTCATTTTTAATTACTTATAAATTATAATGCATTTTCCTTATCATCTATATGATTTTATAAATGAGTCTATTTTTCTTTATTTCTTTTTTATTTTACTTAACATTTTACGTTATTCATGCAGGCCGGAAGGTTTGCCTCCACCCCTCACTGACAGGGCGGCCCTTCTCAGCAAATCTGCTGGAGAAGGCACCGTGGCACGGGGCTAACTGAAAAGTGACATCGAGATGCAGAGTGCCGTGTTCAGTGTGAGCCCATTTTTTTTAAAAGAGGAAAAGGTAAAATCCCAACATACTGTATGAACATACACTTTTATGTAAGTTTGTACATGGAGAGAGACATAGATGGAATTACCCCATACCGTTAACACTGAAAACCTCGGGGGTCAGGGTTGAAAGGGGTTGACAAGCTACTAACTTTTTCCTTATACACCTCTATATTATTTAGGTGTTTTTCTTTACAGCCAACATACATTAGTTTTATAGTATTTTTAAGTAGGAAGTTTCTGAACACTCCAAAATACAAAGTTCACTGACAAAGAGGGAAATGGTAGCTGAACCTCAAGGCACGCTTAACAGCCACGATGGTGTCCCCAGTCAATGCTGCTGAGTGGCCAGAGAAAGGGCCCGCGCTCGCCGGGCACACAGCCGTTTCAGGGAGACAACGTACATGCAGCCCTCAGAGAAGACCTGAAAAATCCACAGGGGTTCAGAGACTGGCAGAATTGAGGGTGCTCGGGGAGGGCTTCATGGTGGAGGCTTCCAAGGCATTACGAATGGAAGGACTTGGATGAATGGAGGACTGGGGAAGTGCAAGAGGTAGCCACAACATGAACACAGGGCCCCTGGTTGCACCCGAGTCTGGTTGTAAGAGGCGGGGGTCTGGGAGAGGGGCTGGCACCCTGTAGGTGCTCAGTAACGCCCCCTAAACTCTGCCAGGCGCATTTCCTGCTCCCCAGGTGGCACCGGTAAACCAATTCACACAGTCGTCTCACCAATTCACAGTGCCTCCGGTTGCATTTCTGGTCCAGGGACCAGTTCTCTGGGGAATGACTCACTGTCAAACTGCTCTCTGCCCCAAGGGTTGAGCCAAAGGTGGGTTCTCAATCATCTGGGAGCCCCACCAGGGAGCACAGACCGGTGAGGGAGGCTGGCATCAGGGGTCAGTGGGCAGCCTTCACACTGGGCCCGGACCTGGTCAGTTCCCAGAGCCATCCCCATCTCGGGTCAACTCACCCCAGGTCAACTCAGAAGCATGCAGCCAGACACTGTCTCCCTGGCCGGTGTCTAAGCTGCCCAACCAGAGCCTGGTGAGAGCGGTGCTTGGTGCATGAATGCGCATCAGTGTTTGTTCACAGAGTCGGTCTTTGCTGCACCAGCTCTGACCCTCCACCCAGTGTCGGCAGAGCCGATTCCCACCAAGGCCGGGGAGCTGAGGGCTGGGGTCCAAGGACTATGAGACTGATGAACCATCCAGGGTGGGGAAGAGCAGGTTTACAGTTGTTAGTACACAAAACACAGAGTTTATTCTTGCATGATTACTTTCTAATTATTGTGTTATTTTCCATACGAACAACCGTCAGTCTACTTTGCCCCACCCCGTGTTTTGTTTGGAGAGACCAATGGAAAATAGGGACCCACACCAACACTCTTAAAAGTATTTGAATAAGGAAGAGGACCCTTTGCAAATTCTTCTCATTATTTTCATTGTGGGCGCAAATAGTTGGTCTATTTCACATGGTTTCTAAAGGAGGAATAAGAGATGAGAACAGTTTAACCACAGCACATCCTTAGTCAAAAGGGCATTTCAAGCCCAGGACCGTCCTGGCAGGGTTCACGCTCCTAGACCATTCGGGAAGAGCAAAGCCAAGGAGGGCAGCCCTTCCTGCCAGTCCCGTCTCCCAGTCTCTCAGCCACAGGCCCTTCACGCCTGTGGGGGAGATGCAGGCCTGCGTGGTGCAGCTCACGTGACCTCCCAGGAGAAACACGCCCCTCACCCATTTCCCGTCTGCAACTGGAGGTATTCCCTTGGTCCTGCTCTGTGTTTACTGACTCACTGTCCTCAGAGGGCGGGGAAGGGACAGATGTCATCTCCCAGACACACAACTGAGGGCTTTTCCAACCCAACCCCTTAGTATAGTAATTCTGTGCAGCTCAGCTCCTGGCCATTGAGCATCCACCCAGCATGAAGCCCATGCAAGGCCCTCGGCACCACGGCAGGTGGGCTCCTGCCCTTACGGACTCAGAGATGGCCACCCTTGATCTGGGACCTGCAGCTTCCCTTCCAGAACCCCCCAAAACGGTGACACCTTCCTCCTTCTGGTGCAATCCCTGCTTCTCCCAGAACCAAAAGGGGCTAGCTCCTTAACTTTATTTCCAAATGCTTGGTTTTAAAAATCTTTGCTTTTTCCCCTGGCTGTGTGGCTCCGTTAGTTGAAGCATCATCCCATAAACCAAAAGGTTGGGGGTTCAATCTCCGGTTGGGGCACGTACGGGAAGAACAGATCAATATTTCTCTCCCACACTGATGCTTCTCTCTCTCTAAAATCAATAAATATATTCTCAGGTGAGGATTTTTTTTTAAATCTTTGCTTTTGTATCTGAGTATTTTGTTTGGGTGGTGAACACGCAATGCCGAATACAGACGATGTATTACAGAGCTATACACATAAAATTTATAGAATCTTTTGAACCAAAGTAACCCCAATAAATTTAATAAAATTAAAATTTTTTTTTTGCTTTCTGCTCAGAGTAACCGTGGTTCCTTCATTCACTCAACAAATACTTAGCAAAGGCTTTTTAGTAGCCAGGCTGTTATCTACATGGTGAGAATATAGCAGTGAAGAAAATAAGCAAAAATCCCTACCCTCTTGGGGCTTCAATTTTAAAAGCAGGGGAAGCAGAAGAAAAACTAATTAATTAAAAAGTCATTTATCCAAGTGCTACGAGATAAAGCAGGGCGGGGCCTGCCAGGGTGGGAAGGGGAGATGGTGAATAGGGTCCTTCCCCGCTCTGCTCCCGCCTGCCCACCCTTATCTCCGAGCTGAGTGGTGTTATTACGGTTCCCAAATGTTTGAGGTTCCAGGGAAGAGTTCATCGGTAATGGGATTATCTCTTGCCCTGTTTGCTTTCATTACAGTCCGACTCTCTCCGAGCATGAGAATCTAACCTTACTGAGAGCATATTTTGGTAATCTGATATAAACTAAATTTAAACTTTGACCTTCAACAATAAAAATGCTACTTTCCCCCTCTGAAGACCTGAAATTCAGATTAGCAGCCTGCCAGCTTCAGTTTCCGGGTTTCTGATTGTCTTCTAATTAGATTCTAAGCAGGACTCCGAAGGGGCAGAATCCAGGCCCAGGCCCGAGGTGGGCACTGGCCACCAGCCTGGGGCTCCCCTCCTTCCCACCATCAGTCCGGCGCCTCCTGCCAGCTTTCCCAACCCCTTCCTCCAGCTCCTGGCTGGTGGTATCACAGCACAATACTCAGCTAATGCCGAAAACTCAAAAGGAGAAATTGCTGCCTTAAGACCGGTGCAAATGCGCTATCACTCTCCCCTTGCATGAAGTGCTTTAATCCTGGTGTGGCTAAAGGTTAAGTATGAGCTTACTCCAATCTGCCCCCGCGTCATGTTCTAATTCCTATAGGTTATCTTATTTAGAAATTAAGGCAAGCAAAATCCACATGGGGCCATGCACAGCCGGGCCTGCTCCTTGCATGCGATGCCTCCGCCGCCTCACCGGCCACCCGGCTCCTCAACTACGTCCTCTGTGTCAGAGTGTGGCATTCATGCTGCTCAGGTTTGCTTAGCAAAATTAAATCCTGGCTTTTAGCTTTTTGTGTTGCTGTTGTTTAAGAGAGAAATCAAATAAGTTTCCGTCTGGGCCAGAAACAGCAACGAAAAATTCAAATTCAGGGATATCCCACATTAATAACTGCTCACCGAGGAAGCATTTCCTGTTTATACGTTGAGCTAATGAGAATCCATCACTCCTGTCAAATATGCTGAACACCAAATTCACATGTCAAACCAAATGTAAGAGGTCACACATTTCCTTTGCTAACTAAAAGTGTAATTCATAAATATTATTGCTACCAAACTCTCCATCTACAACATTTGTTTAGAAATATGCACATGTAATATAAATTGTGATGGAGTTAAATGGGTATATTATTTCCTGTTTTAAGGGCTAGCAGCAGCATGAATTATGCTTTACAGCAAAGAAGGCTCAAGTCACAAGCAGTCCTGCCTGAGCGCAGCCCCAGACTTTACACCCCCGGACTGGTTTCTGCACGTTCATTCATAAATACTTTACATTACCGGGCCTTGCTGATAACTTTCACTTCTGCTGCCTTATAAAACAGCTCTGGCTATTGAAAAGGTCAGCTACATGGACATAAACTTTTAAAAATAAAAGTGGAAAAACAAAAAAGATTTACGAAGCCAGGGTCTTCATTTACCTCTGTGAGCATAATACCAGAGTCCAAATTAAATGGAAACTTTGCATCTGTGGCATGACTCAGTGAGAAGGGAATTGTTAGCACAGGAAGCAACAAGCCAGAGTTTTAGCTTCCAAAATTCATACCAGGGAATGGAGGAGCAAGCGGGGAAGCAACCTTGCATTCCAGTTTTGTCTCCAAATAAATGAAACAAATGTCCTTAGTTTTTGTCATTTGTTTTATTTTTTATCATTACCTGAGGACATGCTTATAGATTTTAGAGAGAGGGAAAGGGAGGGAGAGAAACATTGATGTGAGAGAGAAACATCGACAAGTTGCTTCTTGTATGCGCCCTGACTGGGGACCGAACCTGCAACCTAGGCATGTCCCCTGACCGAGATTCTAACCCACAACGTTTTGGTTTATGGGACAATGCTCCAACCAACTGAGCCACACATGCCAGGGCAACAAACATCCTGACTTTTAAAAAAATTAATAGTTCTATTATCTTAGGAAAACAAAATTTATTCTAGCAAGGAAAACCAGGGACGCAGAACAAACAGAAATAGACTCTCACCTAAAACCTGGTAGGGAAACGTCCTCAAATAAAAGGATGGAAAAGAAAAGACCACATGCAAAGCTGACCCTCACCAGTCAGTTCCGTCAGTCCAGGAAAGTTTTACTCCCCTCTCTCTCAATGAAATCTACTCAATGAAAACTAGTCCCACTGACGCCCGCCCCCACAAAATAAAAGTGAGGGAACCAGCAAATAAACCTTCCCCTCTCTCTGGCCTATGCTGAGATGCTCGCCCCCACAGGCAGGCAGGCTGGAGGACATAGCCCCAAGTCTCGGCAGAGCCCCACTTCCCTAGCGCAAGGCCTCTGGGCTCCTTCCGGGGGGCCAGGTCCCCCTGGCTGAGGCATGTGGAGGAGAGAGGTGGGTGTGAAGCTCCTCCGAGGACCTCTGAGTCATCACTGTTCCCGAGCCCTTCCCAAGGGGAGCCTGCCCGATGACACCATCGTGCCAGATGATTTTGCAATGAAGCTGAGTCTTTGATGTCACAGGCTGGGAGAGAGGGATAAACTGGCTTCCTTGCAGAGATAGCCAAGATGACTCTCCAGCTTTTGAAGTCCGGTGGACAGTATTTCATAAACTCTAGCCTCAGAAGGAGATAAGAAACAGATATCATGGGTGCTCCTAGCTGTGGCCACTCCGCCCCTTCACCAGCAGGCAGGCAGGGGCTGACCTGCACTCCCCCCAGGTGTAGGCGCAATGGGCAGGTTTGGGTTTAGAATAGATGCTACTGGAGAGCAGGTTTCAAGTATGTGGCTCTCATGAAGCATTTTAAATAGGTTTCTAATAGTTTTTTTCATAGCATTTTTCCATAATAATATAACAGTTACCTCACCAGGTATTTTAAACATAGTATCTCCATATCTGTTACCTGTCCATTGAAAGAAATGATTTTTTATTAGGGTATAATTTACATAAAGCGAAAGGCTCAGGTCTTAAGCGTTCTGCTCAGTTTGGTGAATGCCTATGAGGACACAGAACATTTCTTTCACCCAGAAAGTTCCCCACACTCTTCTCAGTGTTCCACCCTCAGAATTAGCCCCTAATCTGATGTCTATTGGATTCAGTTTTCCTACAGATGGGTTTTTCCTATTCTAGAACTTTCTGTGAATGGCCCAAGTGTGCACATATTTTGTCCAGCTTCACTCGCTCATCATATCTGTGAGATTCCTCCACAGTGCCGTGTGTGTTGGTGGATCCCTCCCCACGTGCTTGGCTCTGCTGGGTGGCTGTGTCAGCTGTGTCCCTCCCGCCATGCTTCGCCCATGGGCACCTGAACGGCTCTCTAGTTTCAGAACTTGATGAAATTGGGCTGCTATTGAACATTCTCATGCGAGAATTCTGGTGAAAATACATTTTCATTTCTCTCAAGTAAACACCTAAGAGTGACATTGCTGGTCATAGGATAAGTGTACTTTCAACGTGAAGAAACCGCCAGTCTTCCCAGGCGGTTCGACCGTTTCAGCAGCAGCGCATGCGCGTTCCAGTTCCTCCGCGGCCTCGCCCACGTTTCACATTCAGGTCTTTCACGTTCACGCTTCTGCGGGGTGACTTCTAGTGGATAACTGGTAGTAATGCGCTATAATTTTAATTTGCATTTCCCTGGTGCCTAATGATGTTGAGTACTCTTGGTCACTGGCCATTTGTACATCTTCTTTAGTGAAGTTTCTGTTCAAGTTGCTTAGTCCATTTTTAATTGGATTGTTCATCTTTTCATTACTGAGTTGCAGGAGTTTTTATGTTTTTCATGCGAGTCCCCTGTCAGACATGTGCTGGCAATAGGTTTATATGTGTCAGCCTAATCTTTTTCTTAACAGTGTCCTTTGAAGAGCATAAATTTTTAATTTTCATGAAACCCAATTTATCAAGTTCTGTTTTTATGGCCCACGCTCTCTGCAACCTCTCCTAGAAATCTTTGCCTACCCCAAGGTTGAAAAAATAGTCTATGTTTTTCTAGTAATTTTATTTCTTTAGCTTTTATATTTGGGTCGGTGACCCATACTGAACTGATTTTTATATACAAGTCAAGGTTCTTCCCCCCCCACCCCCAAATGGATATTCAATTGTTCCCATACCATTTGTTGAAGAGATTTTCTTTCCCTGTTTAGTTTCCTTGGCGCTCTTTGTCAAACCTCGTTGGACCGTGTTTCTGTGGGACCATGCCCAGCATCTGTTCTGCTCTGGCGGTCTGGTCACCCACCCCAGCCTGTCCTGGCTGCTGTGGCTGCGTGGTCACTCTGGTAACAAAGGGGGAAGTCTCCTAAATTTGTTCTACTTTTCAATATCGTTTGGGTTATTCTAGGCCCTTTGCCTTTCCATATAAATTTTAAAATAATTTTGTCAAAGAAAAAGAAAAGTTTTGCTGGACTTTCAAATAAATGGGCTTGATCAATTTGGGAGAATTGACACTTTAATAATATTGAGACTACAGATCCATAAATATGGTATACCTTTTCATTTATTTCGATCTTCTTAAATTTCTGTCAGCAGTGTTTTATAGTTTCAGTCTTATGCATCTTTCATTAAATTTAGCCCTAAAATATTTCATTTTTATGCTACAATAAATGTTATTTAAAATTTTTCATTGTCAATTGTTCATTCTTAGTATATGAAATCGTAACTTCAATGTATCCTCTAGTACTGCAAAATAAATAACTATTTCCACTCATTTCTAAAAAAATTCCTTGGGAGTTGCCTTGTATAAAGTCATGTAATCTGTAAGTAAAAACAATTTTATTTCTTCCTTTCCAGTCTATGTTGGAAATAATACCCATTTTTTTAATTACAAAATCATAAGCATGTAATTCTGTAACATATCATTGTCACACTCAAGCACACCATATGACATTTTAGGTGAAGTGTTCAAATTAAAACTATAAATTATTACACCTGTATTATATTACCCTACCAACCACATTCAAGCAGGCGTTACTTCTGCCGGACTCTGTATATGTCCTTTATTTCTTTTTCTTATATTATTGCCTTGTCTAAGACTTCCTGTAAAATGCGAAATAAAAGGTGTGAGAGAGACATCCTCACTGTGTCTCCAGTCTCTGGAGGAAAAAATCTACTCACCAGTAAGCACGTTATCTGTAGGTTTTCCATAGGTGCTATTTGTCACGTTGAGCAAGCTTCCTTCTTGGTCTGCTGAGTTTTTATCATGAATGGATGCTGAACTTGGTATTTGTTTTATTCTGCTTTAGTTAATGTGGTGAATTATATTGAGTGGTTTTTTTTAATGGTATATCAACTTTACTGGGATAAACTCTACCCTTTTCTATATGTTGTTGATTTGATTTGCTACTATTTTCTTAAGGATTTTTACACCATTGTTAATGAGGGACTTAAATCTGTACTTTTAAGATAATGTCCTTTTCTGGTTTTGGTATCAAAGTAATGCTGGACTGATAAAATGAGTTAGAAAGTGTCTGCTAATGCTCTATTTTCTGAAAGAGTTTACATAGACTTGGGATTATTTCTTCTTTAAACATTGAAACTATTCACCAGGAAAAAACCAAAACAAAACATCTGGGCTTGAGTTTTGTTTGTGGGAAGTTTTTAATTGCAAATTTAATTGAATGAATATAGGGTTTAGATTTCTATTTCTTATGGTGTCAGTTTTGTAAGTTATATTTTCCAATTTGTCCTTTTCATCTAAATCACTGAAGTTATTGGCATAAACTTGTTCATAATGGCACCTCATTGCCCTGTGGTGTCCTTAGTGACACCCTCCTTTCACTCCTGATATTAATAATTTGATCACCTCTCTTTTTCCTTTTTATAATTTCATTTTGTGATTAAAAATATGTGACATAAAATTTACCTTCTTTCCCATTTCTAAGTCTAAAATTCAATATTATTATCTATATTTACAAGGTTGTGAATCTCTAGAACTTGGCAACCTGAAACTCTATATCCATTAAACAGTAAGTTTTCCTTCTCGTTTTATTAATCTTTTCAACAAACCAACATCAGTCTTTACTGATTTTCTCTATTATTTGTATTCTATTTCATTGATTTCTACTCTTTTGGGGGGTTTCATTAGCTCATCTCTTTTGGTCCTCTAAGGTAGAAATAAAGAACATTGATTTTGTAGCTTTCTTATTTTCTAATATAAGCATATAAAGGTATACATTTTCATTAAAATGTGCATTCCCACCTATTTTATCATGTTTTTGTTATCATAATTTTAAAATATTTTCTCATTTCCCTTGTGATTTTCTCATTAACTCGAGTTTAGTTATGTGTTGTTTAATTTCCAAATATTTGAGGAATTTTGTAGGTATCTTGTCAATGAGTTCTACTTTAATTCCACTTTGTTCAGAGAACATACTTAGAAATTCAACCTTTAGAAAGCTGAAGAAATTTATTTAGACTCATTTTGTGGTCCCATTTCTGGCCCATGTTGAGGAATGCTCCATGTGCACTTGAGAGATATGTGTATTTGCTTTTGTTAGGTAGAGTGCTCTGTAAGTATCAATTAGATCAGGGTATTGGCAGTGTTCTTCAAATATTCCACATACTCACTAATCTTTCCATTGATCAGGTACTGAGAAAAGAACCTTAAATTCTGCAGCTAAGATTCATCTTTAGTTCTCTCAATTTTTGCTTCATGCATTTTGGAGCATTGTTATTAGGTACAAAAAATTTTAGATTTTTGTGTCTTCTTGATTAATTAACCCTTAATGTTACTATAAAATGCCCCTTTTACCTTTTACCATCTTGAAGGCTACTCATTCTGATATCAGGATAGCTTCAACTGTTCTCTTATGCACAGTGCTTGCATGGTATATTTTCCCAATCTTTTATTTTCAACCTGTTTGTGATTTTAAGTTTAAAGTGTATTTATTATAAACCTCATAATGTTGTAGCTTACATTTTTATTCAGCCTGACAGTCTCTGCCTTTTAATTGGAAACTTGGTCCATTTACATTTAATTCAATTATTTATATATTTTGATTTTAAACATACTAAAGTTGGGTTTTGGTGTTATTCGCCCTTATGCCTTTTGTTTTTCTGTTAGTCCCAATCTGAGTTTTTGGCATAGAACAAACATTTTTGTATTTCATTTCATCTCCCCTACTGACATTTTAGACATGTATGTTATTATTTTTTAGCAATTTCTCTAGAGATTACATGTTTACCTTTAATTCATCACAATTAACTTCTAAAAATAATTTTTACCTCATGAACAATTTAAGACTTAATGACAATACATTTCCTATCTTTTGTGCTCTTGTGCCATTGGTTTCAATTCTAAAAGAGTATATATAAACCCCCAACTTCCTTTGTTTTGGAATTAAAAATAATTGGTCATTATTTTTACTTTAATCAAACAATTATCTATAAGAGTTTTAAAGGTGCTTTTGATTTATAGTCCTACTCGCTCTTTCTGGTGTTCTTCATTCATGAAAGTCCTCCCTGTAGGGCTAAGTTTCCATCTGAAACTTTTTTTCAGCCTACAGATCTCCTGTCAGCAGTTCGGGTTCTCCTGGAGATTGATTCCTTCAGCTTCTGTCTGCATGAAAATGTCTTCATTTCATCTTTATTTTGGAAGTATATTTTCATGGGCTATGGAATGCCAGGTTGGCAGGGTTTGGGGGGGCGCTGTTTTTCTTTTTATGCTGAGGATAACGTTCCATTGTCTCCGAATCGCTATGATTTCTGATGAGAAGTCAATGGTCATTCTTATCACGTGTTCCCCTTGGTGTAATTTTTCTTTTCTCTCTGGCTGCTTTCAAGTTTTTTAAAAAAATCCTTTGTTTTCAGCAATTTGATGATGATACTGCTTGTGTTTTCCGTGGCTTCTTGAACCTGTGGTTGTTTTTGTTTGTTTCGCTTTTATTCATTTTGGAACATGTTTGGTCCCAATCTCTTCAAATATTTATTCTGCCCATTTCTCTCTCATCTTCTTACAGGATTCCAATGACACGTGTGTTAGACCTTTAGGTGTTTTCCATAGATCTCAGGCCATCTATTTCATTTCTTTCACTCTTTATTCTCTTTTGTTTTCAGTTTGGATAATTTCTAATGACATGTCTTTAAGTTTATCGATTCTTTCCCTGGTTGTGTCCAATCTCTGGATAAGTCCGTTAACAGAATTTTTCATCATAACATCCTCTTTTCCATCTGTAGAATTCCCGTTGAGATCCTTTTTTGTAGTTGCTGTTCTCTGCTGAACTTCTCCATCCGTTCATACATGTGGCCCGCCTTTTCCACTAGATCCTCTGACATATTCATCACAGTGATTTTATCATTCCTGTCTGATAATTCCAACATTTGAGCTAACTTTGACCCAGTTCTATTGATTATTTTACCTTTGGACAAATGGTCATATCACTGTTTGTGGTATGTATATACCATAAGTTTATATTGAATGCCACATACTGTGTGTAAAATATAGTAGATACTAAAGTAAATATTCTCCAAAATGGAGAATTCTCTTCTTCTATCAGACTGTTAATGTGGGAAGTTGAGTTAGAATCTAACCTGTGCTTGGGCTGGATTTTAACTTCATTATTGCTTTACTTATATTCTGTGTATTACATGCTTCAAATTCTCTTAGTGGTAGAATGTGATTCCTCATGCTTAGAGAGAAGCCTAGTATAACAGAGAGCTTCTCTAAATTATCCTACACCACCTACAACTTCAGAAGGCTCTGCACTACAGAAGAGGGCTCTCTCTGCATTCCTGGCCCTCTCCGAGTGGCACACTGCTGCCTGGTGCTCAACGCAAAGCCCGACATTCAGGGAAATTCATTTGGGCAGCTCTGCATACCTGTGCCTCAGACAGAATCACTCAGCTCTGTCGCTTTTCCCCCAGGAGCAGATGACAACTGTCTCATTCTTGGTACAGAATCCAGAGCTTGGGCAGGTTTCTGGCTCTCATCCAGCAGCAGATGCCCCCTGACTACTTCCCATGTAGTGTCCACGAGGGCTTCTCAACACAAGAGGGCTTCTCCTGGTTCTTCTGCTCTGGGTCAATGCTAGAAAGGCCCTGTGAACCTCTGCCTCAGGGGTGGGGCTCTCTCAGCACTTCTACCCTCCCCCAGTGGCAGATAACTGCTGCCTCTTACACTTGAAAGGTCAGGAGCATGGGAGGGCTTTAGTTGGTTTTCCTGCTTTTACTACAGACTCAGACAGGTTCTGCCTATCTGAACCACAGAGATTTCTCTCTCTATTCTCCTGCCCTGTCCCGAGTCTTTCTTGTGAGCTCTTGGTGGAGACCCATGGACAAAAGTGAGTGACTGGACACCTCTTGTGCCTTAGGCTTCCAAGAATTCTAAACTGTTATACTAGCCCATACTTGGTTCTTAGAAATTCATTGCCATTTCAGCTGTTTTCTTGTTACGTCCTTCTATGAAGGCTACCTCTTCCTCCTGCCACTGTGCCCAAGGTGAAGTGGCCATGTTCCCATTTCTCCTTAAAGGGGCTCTCACTCTGGATTTTAATGCATTAGGTTCTCATGTATTCTCAGCTCACTGACAGACTTTAAAATATGTGACTTTGCTTTTAGAGACAATTTCAATTTTTGTGCATTCTTTCTGATAAACTTGAAATCTTATCCCATTCTCCCTTGATTCCACCACCCCTTGCACAAAGAGTAATGAAGTAAGAAATTTGTGCACAATGAAAGAATAAATATTAGAATAATTACAACAAGTTTTTGTTGGCACACAGCAGGTAAAGCAGGTAGCATTTTATGCATGCATGATTTCATTTATCATGATTCGGTGAACTAGATACAGTTTTCCAGAGGAGAAAATTCTGCTCTGAGAAATAAAAAAATCTGTGCAAGGCCACACAACTAATAACTGGAGACACCAGGACTTGAGCCCAAGCAGTCTCGATTCTAGACCTGTAAACTTAACCTCCATGTTACAAAGGAGTGAGCGAGGGGTTAAATGTTTACTTAAAGTGAATTTCTTTTCATGGATGACCTGACATCTGAGTGCTGACTAATTCATGTCGCTCTCCTTGCACCCTGTGCCAGAGCAACACACATGCCATTTCCTGTGAATCTTCCACAAGGAAGTATCGTGCCCAGACTTCATCTCGACACAGCGCCCTTACAGCATCCCACTGCCTACAGGAGGATCCTCCCTCCGGGCCAACAACCGACACAATGGGCTGAGGGCCAGGGCTTGGATGGAGACCACAGAGTGAGGAAGCAGAGCAGCACCCCAAGCAGGACTAGCCTGCACGTAAGTCCTTGGGGAGAATGCAGAGAGAAGATCCGACTGCACAGAGACAGCCCCTGAGTGCTAGCGGCCTCCACAAACAGCCAGACTCTGGGGGCAGGGGGTGGCGGGAACAGGGAGCCTTGGTGCCCTCTGGGTCAGCAACTAATGGATCTGAAGGCCAAACCCAGGATCTCAAGGAAGCAAAAGGGAAAATTCATGTAACTACATTTATAACTCGGCAGCATAACTTCCCAGACAAGCCGTCTAGAGCAGGGCTTGCTCTTCTTGAAGCAATCTCTTGGCTGTTCAAAGGAAGACTTTTCCGAGTCCCTTTAAAAACTAAAGGCATTGCCATTAGAGGCAAAGAGATCAAAAGCACCTTAATCTCCTCTATCAGTGGGGCCAGCCACTTACCAAGGCTGAGAATGCTCCCCATGTGCTGCTTCCTGAGCCTGCCTGCCAGTCCCTGGGACTGGCAGCCTGGATCTCGGAAAGTAGAAATATGGTTTTACTTACGCAGGTCTCTATCTCTGAGAGATGCATGGGATGATAACACAATGGTCCAATCATCTCCCATCCCAATGGCTGCAAAGGGTAATTCACAATTCATAATTGGAATACCTGTGGCTGCTTTCTTTAGAAGAGGGATCAAAACACTGAAATCCATCCAGGAGCAGCACTGCTTGTGTAACCTGAGAATGGGAGGCACTCAGCACTGGGGCATGCACAAGGCACTTGCCCTCATGTTCTTAAGAAAGATTCCCTCGGCATTCCTCAGGGAGACCCGGGCTCCATGGCTCCAAGCACTTGGGAAGGCGCCACTTGTACAAGAGGCTGGCATTGCAGGCCTCCCTGCTCTAGGGTCTCCCTTATACTCTCAGCTGCTACAGGGTAAGGCTGTACTCACAGAAGCATGCTTCCGAGAACAAGGGAGCTGAGGCCCTTCTTGCTTCTGTGTAGCCAACTTGGACAGGGCATACTGCCTTCTGAGGCCCTGCGTTTTAAGGTGGACTTTGCCCAGAGAGAGTGAGTTTACTGGGAGGTGCTCAGGATGAGGGGAATTCTGGGATCAGGACATATAAAATGGTTAGAGACTAGACCAGTTCAGCCTTTTTGTGTTTTTATTTCTGCTGCTGCTGATTAGCACTTAACATTTCTCACTCTGCACTCCAGTCTCACATGTGCCGATCCTTCTCCCTCAACTAAACTTTTAGCTCCTCGAGGGGCAGAGGTGACGGGTGGCTAACACACAGTACCTGGCATGCTCAGGAAACATTTGATGAATGAATGCACGCATGCACGCATGAATGAATGATTGGATGAATGAATGAAGAGACAAACAAACAAAAAGCTGCTGTGGGAGGATGGATTCCCAGATGCCAGTGTCTGCCCACCCCACACTTCCATGAAATGAAGGGATGACCCTCGCCTGCTTCTCAGAGAGATGCCAGGGCTGAAGAATTGGGCTCCCACTACAGAAAGCACATTGATGAATACCACAGCGAGGAGGCCGCAGACAGGGGCTAAAGCAGAGTCATGAAGCTGTGGGCTGGCAGGCAAACTGCTTAGCCCTCCTGTGTCTCTGTTTCCTTTTGTTGTAAAAGGGCTAAAATCCCAGCTAACTCACAAGAGTTGCTAGGAGAATCGAATAAGGTGCTGTTCGTAAGGGCCACACTAAAAACTGTGGAGTGCCCTAGTAGATAAGGACAGAGGACAGGGATAATAATGGGCATAATGGCAATGTAGTGGGAGGGGAGAGTCTGGCCTAAGACATGGATTGGGAGGCTGCAGGGAAGAACTCTGGGCCTGATTGGGCCGGGGGCACTCAAACCCTTCACTTGTGGGCAGCCAGTTGGGAATCTGGGCTGACTCTGAACCCAGCCAGGACGCTGGCAGTGAAGCGTGTGGGGGGTTCACTGCACAAGGGTTGGGGGTGACTGCACAGGGGTAGAAGGGATAAAACTTCTTACTGTTGTTCTATGGATATCCGCAAAACACTGAAAACACACCCAGCCCCTTTTCATTGTGTTCCCTTCTTGCTTTGGCCACTAGGAGGCTCAGAGTCTAATTTGCAGCCCACCCCAATAAAAGCAATGAACCAGTGGCCTTTTTTTTTTTTTTTTAACTCTTCTCCTATTAGATTGTAAGCTCCAGGGGAGCAGGAACCACTGCTGTTTTGCTGTGTTTGCTGCTATATCCACAGAGCCAGGCACATGGTTGAAACTCAGCAAACACTTGCCAATGACTGACCACACCCTTGTGTTCGTACCTCTCTTTTCCCTTTACCCCAGGTTCCCCCTTTACTTAATGTCTATCCTGTAGTAACATCTGTCTTTCTGAAACCACCTCAGAGCCTCTTTTGTATAAGGTGGGGTAGAATAAATACATAAGAAAAAGAAGACGTAACAAATAAAGCATCCGTGGATGCACCAGTCACCCGAGCTGCTTATGTAACAACACGGCTCTGCTGGCCTTTCCCACCCCCATCCAGAGGCAGGCCAGGCAGGAGCAGGCGCAGGAGAGGCCGTATCTGACTGTTAGCTTGTCCTTAGGAGGCCCTCCTGCCCGGCTGCTCCAGAGATTAGGTTACCTCCAGATCCAGCCGAAAGGTTGCCTAGCAACACTCATCAGGCTTCTCGCCTCTAAATCCCTCATTTGTGTCTTACACACACACAGCGTAGTGTGTGCACGACCCCGAGCACTATCTTCCTCCCACAGCTCTCCAACTAAAGCAGGCCTGACCTGTCTGCGCTACCAGCACCTCCGTCTGTGCCTGGCCTGTGAATCCAGCCTGAGCCCGCGGGTTCCTGCTGAACACAAGCAAGAGGAGGCGAGCAGACTGAGCCTGGGGCCCCAGAGCCTCCACGTCTGACCAGCGCATGTCAGAGAGACGCAGGGAGGAGAGGCGAGACAGCCGAAAACCCACATGTGTCCGGCCAATGCAGACCCCCTCGCCCCAGGGGCCACCTCCTCTGAGGTTCTCTCCTCTCAGGCAAACACTTTATTTTTCATCCAGAAGGGTCAAAAACATGCAAACGTGTAAATAAATGAAGTGTTGCTTAAGATCATGTCTAAACATTGAGCAAAATTAATATCCTCACTCTACAGCGAGACAGCAAGCAATATCCATCTGGGGAACCAGGGAAACAAGAAGCGATTTGAGGGGAAATAGCTCAGGGGACCCCAAATTTATCTGTGGCTTTCCAGTCACCATGAAAAAAAGCAAAGAACCCCAAACTCATAGCCCCTCAAAGGTGGTCCAGAGCAGACGCAGACCCTCACCCCTTCCTTCGGACCCCAGGAAAGCTTGCCGGGCAACCCCCTCGCTGTCGTGAGCGTGGACTTCACCGTGACCTCTCTCGCACCTGCCCACTACCCGGTGCCAACAGGAAGACGCTGCCCTTTCCCATTTCACGCGAAGAGTGCACCACACTTTCCTGCCTTGGGCCTGAGGCCAGGGCCCGTCCGGTTTCTGCCTCCCAGCCCAAAGTTAAAACACAAAGTGTTACATGCATTATTTTTTATTTTTTTAAAGCAGAAGAGCAAGTTAATCTATGATGAAATCTATTTTTTATAGTGAAACGAAGGCCAGACAAGGGGAAAGGGTCCAGTCAAGCCTTGGTCCAGCCAGCATGGTAGCCCATAGGTCTATTGTAGTAGACCTGCTTAACTTTAAGTGTAATTAAGTTCAATGAAAGGGAAGTAAAAACATGGCCCTTCAGTAGCACAAGCCGCATTTCAAGAGCTCAGCAGGCATACGTGGCCAGTGGCCACTGTGTGGGACAGCTCGGATATCAAAGAACATTGCCACCATCGCAGAAAGCTCCGTAGGACAGCACTGCTCTGGACCACTCTAGGGGCAGGCTGTGGTCACAGCGGTCTGCCCCCAACACGGTGGACTCTGCCAACAGGCCCTGTTAGGTCATCGCTTCTAAGCTAAATGTCAGGGAAAAAAACCTACATTCAAGGCCCAAATGCTTCTGGGAATTTCCCTAGAACACCCAATCCCCACCCCAGGGCAGTGTCTCGGCCGGACACATCCCACCACAAGTTCCCTGGGAACCCACCTCTCAAGCCGTATTCGAGCACTGCTCCAGGGGTGCAAGGAGTGGAATGGTGACCCCCCAAAGGTATATCCACCTGGAGCCTGTGAACGTGAACTTATTTGGAAACAGGGTCTTTGCGGATGTAATTAAGTTAAAGAGCTCAAGAAGAGGTCACCCTGGCTGACGCAGGTTGGCCCTAAATCCGATGACAAGTGTCTAAGAAGAGAAGGCGCAGACAGGAGAAGACCACGGGACAGCGGAGGCCGAGACGAGACTGGGAAGTGAATGCGAGGGGTTAAGGGCAGATGATGATCGAGCAGGTTTCTTCCTCAAGGGGAGACAAGTCTGGTGTCTGGGTCTGGCCTATGGCGCCCAGCCTGGGCCCACGGGCCCCTCTGAGCACGGGCACTGAGGTGGCGAGCAGACCGGGCTTTGAGCCCCCCTCCCCACCCCCATGTCTGATCTGTTCCTGCCAGAAAGAAACACCTGCTGGAGGTGACAGAGAAAATGATCAGGGGACAGTGAGGCCTCTTCAGGACTCCTGCAATGGTGGCCCCGAGGGAGTTGTGGGGGCCTTCCCACTCCCCAAACCCTTGTCTGCTGAGACCCCCCGCCCCTGCGCTGCGCAGGCCAGGCCACACTCTGCTGCTTCTCTTCTCGCGGCTGCTCTCACTCCTCCCCTTGCCCAAGGCTCCTCTCATACCCCACCCCTCAGGAAGCCTCCTCCAGCCACCGGACTGCAGCCACAGGCCACGGCAGGAGGAGCCCGGGGTGCTGGTCTCGGCTCACCCTCGCTGTGAGACCCCGCTGGTGTCCGCATCTCTCTGGGCCTGCAGCAGGGGGCGGAGGCCAGCCTGCCTCGATGCTTCCCAGCTCTCATGCAGCACATTCACCGCTTTGTCCCATTACTGGCCTTTCTGGACCGGCATGCAATAAATGTTAAGTAATGGCAATAATATTCATTATGAAAATAAAAACGAACATTTATTGAGCTGCACAGGATACTGAATGCCTTACATACGTGATCACATTTAATCAGTATTTTCTGGATGGATGGATGGCTGGGAGAAGGGGGGAGGGGAGGAGAGAGGCTGCATGCTAACCAAGTACCAGAGTCACGGAGGCAGAACGCCTGTCCCCTAGCTGCACTCGGCACTGAGCTTAACTTAGCACCAGGGGCTGAGTAAACATGAGGACAGACACCAAAGAATTGACAAAGCAGACTTAGGAGGCCTCTTACATCTGAACGGGGCACCCCCATTCTCAGTGGTCCAGCCACCCCCGGCCCCTCCTCTGGACGCAGGGGCTTCTCTGTCGGTGGACCCTTACAGATGCTGACCTAGCGCACGTCTGACTTTCCTCTCCAGCCGCTGACCTGAGCGCTCTGCAGCCAAGGCCCACGGGAAGTCAGATGGAAACATAAACCAACAGGATTAACCCTCGTGTCAGTCCCTGCTAGTTGTCAGGGATCCTCTGAAATGACCCATCCCCTGACACCTTGGCCTGCTCCTCTGGGTCGCCACTTTACACCTTCACTTGTTTATCTCGAGTAACCTGAGCTCAGCAGCCTCGGCTGGGCCGGTGAGCCCTGACGAGGCCTGGAGAGGCCAGGACAGCTCTGTCGGCCTCGTCTCGTTACTCTGCAGAGAAGGGATCTCACTCACGTTGCCCTATCATCCAGGTATCATCCGGGCATGGGGGCACGGAGCTGGCTCCCCAGGGGGCTCAGTGGGCTGGCACAAGGCAAACTCCCAGAGGTTGTAGGAACTCTTATCACAGGCGAGCCCTCAGGAACTTGCTGAATGTAAAGCATTTGCTTTGCTTCCCTTGCAGGTCCCCTGGGCAGGCGGCCGCGCCCCCGAGCACCTCACAGAGCCAGAAGAAAGGCGCCTCGTGCTGTTAGCTCCAATAAGGAAACATTATAATGTTGGGGAGATGGAATTTTCTGCAGACTCGTTTAACTTGGTGATTTCTTGAGCACTTGGCGCTGGCAGTCATGGGGGAGTGGGCTGCCAGCCGGCCGTTTATCAGCCGCTTCCCAAGAATATTCGTAGGCTCATTAAATCAGCATGAGTCACTCTACTGCCTTCACTGCAAACATTAATCACGCATCACCAAAACCCAAGGAAAGTCTGTGACTCGATAGTTTCTTCAGGGCCTAAAGGGTTCAGAGAGCTAGTGGAGGGAGTTGTTAACACCGGGTCTCCCCCAACCAGTGAGTGGAACTCCCCAGGAAGGCACAGGGCTACCACGAGACAGAGAGAACCACCAAGTGGAGCACAGAGAGGCAGGTGTGGCCCACGCACACTCAGGGGCTCAGCACTTGGGCCACTGTGGGCCAGGCAGCCCGCCGCACACCGGGCAGTCAGCAGGGGCTGGCCTGGCCCTGGGTCTGCCGTCACAGAGCTTCTGGTCTAGAGGAAGTTTCTGAAGTGATTGGGTCCCTGTTTCTCCTTCTTAGCTGGGACAATCTGGGTGAGTTAGCTAACCTCTCTGAACCTCGGTCTCCCCGTTTTAATGCCTACTCACAGAGCTGCTGTGAACAGTCACTGGAGGAAGGGGAGGGACCTGGGACATCCTACTGAAGGCAGGAGTCCTCTGCCAGTCCCCGCCGACCCTCCCTGTTGTGTCCAGGCAACCTGAGTCTGGCCGCCAGGCTCAGTCCCTGGGGGCAGGCAGTGTGTGGCACGCCTGAGGCTCTGGCTGGAGAGGGCAGCTGGTCCGGGGTCCCCTGCAACTCCCCCCTGCCGCCCGCTCCCTGATCCAGAGCCGCAGCACTAGTTCAGGCCATTCTTCTGTTCTTCCTGGCACCCTATAGCAACACTCCTTTCTCTGCCGCCTTTCTTCTCTGCTTATCTGGCCAGTGGGTCCTGACCACACTCCCAGCCTCCAGACCCCACCTTCCCCTGAAGAGACAATGAGCAGCCTCCTCCCATGGCTCTTCCCTACCATCCCTGGTCAGTCGCCCACAGGCCGAAGTCCAAAGACTCTTCCAAAGATCCACAGAGCACCCCCCTTAATGCTGATGCTGGACTCTCCCGCTTCCCCAGTAAACGTCTCCCCTGGCCTCTCAGTTTTTAGTCCCAGGCTGCAAATGTCACCTGCAGGGCGAAGGCTGTGCACTGCCCAGCTGGGACTGCGTGACAAGGTGGCCGTGGGTCCAGTGCAGGCATTGAACCTGGTTGACACTCGCTGAAACCCTTCTTTGTCAGGTCATGCCCTCCAGTCCTCACAGCAGTCCTGCTTGGGGCCCGCTCGCCCCCACCTCAGGGCAAGCTGGGGCTCGGAGAGGCAGAGCAGATGGTGGCCGAGGTCACCATGCAGTGGGCGATGCAGCTGAGGGAGGGGCCTAAACCTCGGCTGGAAGGAGATGAAGGGGTAGCACCAGCGCGTGGTGGGGTGGCGGTGCAGACAGAAGAACCAGAGAGGCCCTGGAGCCTACACTGGGGGAGGCGGCCCTCCTGAGGCCTCCGACCTGGGGAAGCAGCTTTGTAAACAGCAAACTCTCCCCACTCAGGCCCTCTCTGCCCATCAGCTCCAACCCCAAGGCAGAGAACTCTGCGCAAGCCCAGTATACCCCTGGGCAGGGCAGAGCTGCCCTCACTGAAGGGGGTGTCCCTTCCTGGCAACCGAAGCACAGTGTAGAAACCTCAGTCTGGAGGAAGCAGCAAAATGGTCATGGTGGTGGCGGTGTCTGGGTGATCACACTGCAGATAACGTCCTCTTTCTACTCTACTTTGGTTCCTACATCTGAAATGCTATTTAATCTAAAAATGGGATTTAAAAAGAGCAAACGTCAAAGGTGGAGGCAGAAGCGGAAAAGGAGGAAGGGAAAAAGGAGAGAAAACGAGGAGAGGGCCCTGAGCATGAGGACACTCACCTCCTGCTGGACTGTGTGCAGGTCCACCTTCCCCATGAAGGGGACAGTGACACTGCTGTCCAGCACGGTGCTGGAGCTGAGCAGGGCCTTGCAACCATCGAGGGCAGAGGTCAGGGACACAGACAGGACAAGAAAAAAGGGGCTGGTCAGAAATGGGGACTCCGCCTGCTTGAGCCAGGGTCTCGGAGCGCAGCTGGCCCTTCGGCTCTGGGGTCTCCTTGACGACTCCTGCCTCTGTGGAAACGTCTGCTGACCACAGGTGCCCACCACCCACTGACCCTCCTCCAGGAAGGAAAGTGGGACCCAGACCTCCTAAGGCTCATTCCCAGTGTCGTCCTTGACCTTCTACCCAGAGCCAGCCACCTTCACAGCACAGACCCTGTATTTCGGCAAAGCGCCGCCCTCGCACGCCTTCCCAGAAGTCACCATGGGCTCTCCACGACCAGTGGCCTTGCCTCAACCCCAGGCCCACCCGAGTGTGGCCACAGAGAGGGGAGGGATGTCTGATGACTTTCCGTCATTCCAGCTTGAGTGCAGTCTGTCATCCGTCCCCTCTAATGCCGGGGCCAAGAGGGGCCCAGGAAGAGGCACATGTGTCAAGGTCAGGGCCAATGACACAGGCCAATCGCGGGTCCGTGCCGGGGCCCGATGGTAGGGGAGATTTATGGCCCAAATCTGACTTCCCAGAATCCAACAAGGGCAGGAACGGAGGGAGGCGGACCTGACGGTGTTCCCTTCCAGGTCTCGCTGGGAGCCAGTGCATTTTTGGAGGGCTGTGGCCTCGCCTGCTTGCTGTACTTTATTGCTGGCAGAGAGACGGGAAATTTATGACTTTACAAATCATACCATTCGCAGCATAAATGAACTGTCTGGCTGCGGCACGCTCGAGCCCAGATGATTTGCGAAACGTCTAATGGTGAGCGGAGTCATGCTATCTGCTGACGGCCTCCGAGACAAAAGCCGACCGCACGGCAGAGCATCTGCACAGTGTAACTCTGGGCCGGCAAATTGGCCACGACTCATGGATGTTGGCTCAGCAGCATTACATAACTCAGTGCGCTCGGCCAGGGACCCGGAGGAACGCGGGGCAGCCCCCAGCCCTGCGAGGCAGCCCCAACGGGGCTGCAGATGACAGGCAGGGCACCCCAGGGGGCTCAGGGCCCGAGGTCAGGGCCGGGCTACGCTCCACAGCCTGGCCAGTCCTGGGGCCTGCTAGCAATCAAGAGGCGGGGTGGGCTTCCGGGCCTGCTTGGGAAAGGGGGTGCTGGCCGCAGCCCTCCCTCTCCGGATTCCCTGAATCCAGGCTGGGAGAGTGGCCTTGCAATCGGCGAGCCCCGACACACCACAAGCCAGGCAGCACCCACAGCCAGAGGCGGTCTACCCTCTGCTGGCTGGCCCGACAGCAGGCAGAGAGGACTGGTCACACGATGCCCGCTGACAGGCTCAGCAGAGTGCCCGGGACGTGGGACATCACTGGGGGAGAGGGTGGCGCACGCCCTACAGCAGAAACCATGAGGTCACTCGGTCTCCTTCAGGCCCCTGCAAGCAGCCGTGCCAGGACTCATATCCAGGCTACACTAAGTGCGACACTTAATAATCATCATCGTCACAAAGCCGTGAAAACCTGTGACACAGGGATAGCATCATCCCCGTTACACAGGCAAGCAAACTGGGGCTCAGAACAGTCGTGTTGCCCTGGCTGGTGTGGCTCAGTGGATTGAGTGCCTGCCTGCAAACCAAAGGATTGCTGGTTCGATTCCCAGTCAGGGCACATGCCTGGGTTGAGGGTAAGGTCCCCCAGTAGGGGGCACTCAAGAGGCAACTACACATTGATGTTTCTCTCCCCTTCTTTCTCCTTCCCTTCCCTTCTCTCTAAAAATAAATAAAATAAAAGCTTTTAAAAAATGTAGAGGAGTCACATCCTCTGACTAAGCTCATGCAGTCAATGAGTGGTAGAGAGCCGGGATTCAAGCTTGGGAACCTCTGGTTGTGAAGTTTCTGGGTCTCCCACGACATCCTCCTTCCAGGGTCTGCGGTGTCATTTTAATCCTTCTCACACTGCTGTTTGGGATGCCATCAGGCAATCCATCGATTTCTATTTTCTACAGTGGGTTAGAAAAAGGTTCCAGAAAGGAGGGGTCCGTGCCTGGCCCCCCGGAGCTCCCAGTTTGATTGTGCTCAGGTGTGAGCCCCGAGAAGCATGAAGTGGCTGCTCTCTGGGAGACTGGGGAGGTGGGCTCATCAGGGAAAGCTTCTCGACCTGGGATCCTCGAGCCACCCCAGCTCTGCTGTGACCCCAAAGGAAGAGCAGAGACCTTGCTGTCAACCAATCTGGGGCCTACCTGTGGCTCGGGGACCTGGGTGGCCTCCACAGGTCAGGAGAGGGACCCAGTAGAGCTGGCCCACTGGTGGATGCACCAAAGGTCCCAGCCAGGGTGCAGAGTCATCCCTAAGCTCAGGCTTAGAATGTAGCCCCAGGAAAAGGTAAACTACTGATTCTCACCCGATGAAGTCAACAGCAAAGCACAACCCTCTCCCAGCAGTTGATATAAAACCAGAGAACAGATCTGAAAACACTTTGATTTTCAAAAACAACGAGGCTATCTTATTACCATAGAGAATTTCCACTGTGCCTCTTGGGCAATAAGAATAAAAAGCTGTTTAATCAATACTCATGTAAAAATAGCCTAACTTTGGTTCACAAGCCTTACAAGACACGTGCTTGACCCAGTGACACCATTCTCAGCCCCTCCCTCCCCTCACGTACTCCTTCACCTAGTCACGCCCTCAGCAAAGCTCATGCCCAAACCCAGTCAAGACCCCGCAGACAGGGTCCTTTGGATTTTCAATTCCCTCTGCGCCACATGCCAAGTACAGATTAGACCTCACGATCTCTAGAGAAGCTTAAACTCAGTTAATGGGCTTTTTATGGCATGTAACTGTCACCCTCAGCGAAGAAGCCGATAGCCACCTAAGCAATGCACACACATCCACGTGGAACCCAGGCTGAGGAGGGGTGGCGGGCCCGCCGTCAGCACTCGCACCCCCGCTGGGATGGACGTTTGCCGCCATCCCGACCAGGGGCACCAGCCCATCTCCACCGGAACCTTTTAGACATGTCACTAATGCCTTGTATGGCAGCTGCTCGGGAGAGGCTACAGCCGCATTCACTGCTGGGTCTGCTTTTTTAAAGAGAACCTCTTAAAGCTCAGGAAACTTGGCCCTGACCTAGACAGGAAATCACGAGAGGAACAGTCTGGTCACAAGCCTATGCTGCCTGGAGCCACCATGACCCCCAAAGAATCACGACAGTGAAGGAGGCTCTTTGCCCCATGAGTACACGGCTTCCCCGGCCCCAGGAAGAGGAAGGCAAAACTTCCTGGGCCAAGTCCGAGTGTCCTTCCAAGTCCGAGTGTCCTTCCAAGTCCTAGTGTCCTTCCAAGGCAGGTGCCAGCCCAGCCACAACAGCGACTCCGCTCTTGGCACATCAGTACCACACAGCCGCCGTGCACTTGGCTGGAACACACTTCCAGGGTGACACCTCCCTGGAGCGTGCCCACGGCAGCAGCAGCCACCAGGAGAGTGACTAGGGAGGACAAAGACTCCGAGGACACCTCTGTGTTCCTTCAACACAAGAAAGGCCACCAGCTCCACAGCTTGCTCACGTAGTCGACGACATAGGAAACTGACAAGGTTCAGGAAGCAGTGGGTCTTCACGTGACCAGGCCAGGGGTCCCGGGCAGCATCCAGTAGTCATACAGACCCCCTTCCCCAAGGAGCTCACACGACACTTTCCAACGTCACAGGGAGCTCAGACAAAGAAATTCTCTCATAAAAGTCCCCCAGCACAGAAAGACGTCCAAGGCCATTGCCCTCTTGACTCCCCATGCTCTGGAATGCCCCAGGAAGGAGCCACACCTAGACCATGGGAAGGTCCAGCCCTCCCCCACCCCCGAGCCCCTCTGGAGTCTCTGACCTCTGCACACCCGAAATGAAAATGGAGCCTCCAGCTTGCCCTAGTCGAGCACCCTCTCCAACCTTCGGTTTCCCTGCCTGCACCCGGAGACCACGGCTCTCCAGCCAGCTCACCCTGCGGGAGATGCCACCAGAAGATCCTGCCTCCACACACAGACTTGCTGCACTGGTCATGCCCGGGCCCTGCTGCCCCACCCCGGCCCACTGGCAGCCACACTGGGCATCTTCCACGCTCCTTCCTGCCCCTGAGGCGACAATCCATGGACTACCATTGACCTCTGAGTCGGTGCAAGCTGCCTCTCGGGAACTTTGAGAGAGGAAATCCCGGAGCACTACAGTGCAGCAGCTGATGCTGCTGGAAAGCTCACGGCACTTCCCAGAGCTGGTAGCGCCCTGGCTGGCTTAAGAGACAAGCTCGGGGCAGAAGGGTGAGAGGCCTCCACCAGTAGGTGGGGAAAGGCAGGCACAAGGTAGTAGCTGGGCCACCATCTCCCACCCCTGGGGCCCAGAGCCCCCGTAATCCGGAAGGTGCCTTCTGCAGCCCTCGCAGAGCTGGGAGTTTGCTGTTGGGCCACAGGTACAGGGAAACCCATGGAGATTCTGTCAGACTTCTCTCCACTGATTGAGGTTCCTGAACCCCAAACGGCCATCGGCAGGGAAGGAAGTGCACAGAGGAGAGCTGACCCGTGCATCGGGGAGGGATCTGGAATCTGGCCCAGCTTCATAACCCTCTGGGGAGCTTTGTAACTGCAGATGTCTAGATCCTACCCAAGGGCAACTATCAGGCAGGTCTGGGGCAGGGCTGTGCACCCACAGTGTGACCTCTCTCAAGTGACCAGGATGCTGGGCCAGGTTTAGGAACCACTGGTTTGGGCCACCTGCCCCCGACTGTCCTGAAAACAGACCCCCCAGGGTCCAGATGGCAGAGGACAGTGTTTGGGGTGCAACATTGTTTTCTGGGAAGTTCTTCATCAGTCTGACAAAACCTGCCCACCCCGCCTCCTCCAGGAAGTCCGCCCTGCTTATGTGAACTCCCTCCTGAGCCCCACCTGCCCTACATCTGGACCTCCACTGCCTCCTGTGGTTTTCAGCTTATATTACACATGAAGCCTCGGCCCAGGGGAGCCCCTGTCCTGGAGACAGGCTGTGTGCTCTGAGAAGTGGGCCATCCCCGGGCCCCCACGGAGCTGCCCCCGAAGCTCAGGCCTGGTTGTGGGTTGACAGTGGAGGAGGGATCAACTTCTCGTTGGCCTTGTGGATGCACAGTGGCCCCTGTGGCCTGGCCCTCTGCTGGAGGGTTGGCAGGCTGAGCCGGTCTTCACAGGCAGAGACACGGGACAGCTGGGCTGGGGCCCCATGACTCAGCCCCGAAACCAGGACGTTCCAGGAAAACCTTCAAACTTTTCTTAGTACCGGCACTCTGAAGGGTGGGCACGGGGGAGGCAGGAGTGGGAAGGAGAGGAGGGGCTGGCCCCCCAAAGCCTGGCCCCAGCTCCAGTCACTGCCCTGGGCAGCCCCAGTTCGAGCAGCCCTTGCAGCTGGAAGCGTGCAGGCGTGGAGGAGGCCCTACCATCCAAAATGTGCATTTGATCAAGGTTGAAAACATGCTGTAACATGAGTTCTCCTGATCTATTGGATTTCGGCAAAAGAGCCCTGAACTCCTCACTCAAGTTCAACCTCAGGGCTCGGGAAAAATGAGTTTGTTAATTCAAGCAATTCCCCAGTGATCAGGAGCGCACACCACGTGCTCCGAAACAATGTGGCCTGCGTCAGGGGAGAAGCTGAACGCCATCCTAGGGGACAGCCCAGGCCCATCTGCTAACCTTGACGGGCTCTGCGGCCTCCTGCCCCGGCCGGCCCGGCTCTCGGTGAGCCTCCCACGCCGAGAGGCTGCGGGGAGGGCTAGGGACCCACAGCTCGTACACCACTATTCAGAGAACAGCAGTGTCTCTGCAGCCCCCCGCACAGGCAGGAGAGTGGGGGTCTGCCACCCCCTGGCTCTCCAAGAGGCCAAGGCCTCCAGCAGGCACTGGGGGTTGCCAGGACCGTGACCCTGGCCCACTAAGCAGACCCAGCCAGAAAGTTTGGATGACAGGCAGGCTCAGCCCCACTTGTGGGTCATTCTCAGGTAGGCAGCTGTAGGGAGGATCCTTTTTTAAAAAAAATTTATTGAGGTAACATCTGTTAATAACATTATATAAATTTTAGGTATACGATGTTATAATTCGCTGCCTGTGACTCTACGGGGTGCTCCCCACCCAAAGTCTAGTCTTCTTCCGTCACCCCCTACTTGCCCTCCCCCCACTCCCTCCCCCTCCGATGACCACCATCCTGTGATCTGTACCTGTTAGTTCATTTTTGTTTTGTTTTGTTACTTTTCTGTTTTCTGTTCTACACATGAGCAAAATCATAGTTTCTGCAATGGAACAGAGCTGAGAGCCCGGAGACAAACCCACAGGTTGACGGGAAGCTCCTTCTTAGAGAAGGTGGACGCTACTGGAGGCCTCCGGGCCACCTGGGCAGTTGCACCCCTTCATGGCGAGTGTTCGCTGGGCACCCGCCGCACACCGGTCTCTCTGTCCGAACCGGCAGAGCACCTCCCAGGTGGACCTGGCGGCAGGCACGGAGGGTGGCACTGACACAGACAGTGCCCTTCTCGGCCCTTCTCAGGTACTGACCACCTAGCCCCGCAACCACCCCTGAGCGAGGCCCAGGTCAGGACACCAGACGTGGAGATCAGTCACTTGCCCGGGCCGACCCAGCTGCTGAGCCGCGGTCTGGGCAACCGGACGCAGGCAGTCTGGCTCTTGGAGCCTTTGCCCCGGACCGCTACAGGGGTCACTGTCCTTGTAATAATGTAATGAAAGCATGTGCCTCCCTGCTGTCTGTCACGCCAAGTACAGCCCAGCACGCAGGCAGTGGTCACCTTAGAGTCTGCGTCTGGGGCTGGAGCTGCGAGCTTCCCTGCTCTGCCTCAGGAGACCTCCGACAAGATATTCCACCTCTCAACTGCTGTCTCCCTCACTTTAAAATAGAAATAATAATTATTCATAAGCTTCTTGAGATAATTACATGAAATAATGGATATTAAAGTGCTTAGCAGTGCCCGGCAATAAAAGTCTAAGAAAAGTTAGCTTCTCTTCAATAACTACAATTATTAGTAACATTATACTATTGACATGTTATGTATATAGAATGCCACATAAGCCCTGATGGGGCCAAAGTTGGGGGAAGTAATGAGATCCGTAACGCCATCACCACACCATTATTATCATTTCCCACTGGGCTCCCATCTCCCTTTTTACCTACAGAAAGTACCCTTACTTTCTATCTTGACAAACTGCCCTATGCCCCCCTTTTCTCCTCGCCTTCCCCTCCCCACATCCCCATGGCAACTGGAGCTCAAGCACTGGGGATGCCAGGTGTGGGCGACACGCTGCCTCTGCAAACAAAACACAGAAAAAGAAACGCTTGCCGCCTTTCAGGATTTCCAGCATCAGAACCCCAGATGAACTTCCTGCTTTCTGGCTGAGAGTTCATGTATAGCTCCTTCCGGTAAGGCCAGCAGAATGGAAACATTCGAGTGACACAGGGCCATGCTGCTCGGGGTGGGGAAGGGACACAGATGGGCCACATCGGCGAGGACCACCAAAAAAGATGACCCATTCCCAAATCCCAAAACTCAACAAACACGACCACTTGTGGCCCAGGCTCCCGTATCTGATTCTTTGCTCCCACACATGGGCAGAAGGTGAGGTGCTCAAGGCCTGGTCTCACTGGGTCCCAGCAGCCCAGCAAGGCAGGGACCCGGGCCTCCCTGCAGCCGAGCAGCGGGCTGGGGCCAGAGAAGTGCGGAGCCAGACCCTCCGGTCCCCTGCCTCGGCCGGGGTGAGCTGTGGCCGCCCAGACTGCACGTCTCTGGAAGGCTGAGCTACTCCCTGTGCTGGCTGCCGGGCCAGGAGGTCACAGCCCTGCCTCCCAGCCAAGTTTTCCATGAAATCATCCACAGCCAACAGGAGCTCCGGGAACCGTCAGTCTGTGGTTGCGCTTCCTCCCTGGCTGTGGGAATCTTAGCTCCCCCGGGCCTGTGCTAAGTCCACCCTCCACACATGCAGGGGAATGTGCCAGAGGCCGGCCCTGGTTCCCAGACAAGGTCCTGCCCCTGGCGAGGCTGCCCGGTCCCCAGGGTGAGTCTACCTCAGACCTGATCTGGCTGGCTGCTGTCCCCCCCGCACCCACAGAGGGACTGAACAGAGCCAGAGAGGCTGAGCTCTCTGAGGCACCCACCAAGCCCTAGACACCAAAGGCCTACAGCTGCACCCCGGTATGCGCGCCTCAATCCCAGCTCAGCTGCATGCACACACACACTTTTCACATCTGTGGCATCAGGCCCAAAACAGCCAGCAGCAGGAAGGAGCCGCTGGAGGCTGAGGGCCCTCCTCCCTGTCCCGTCTGCACAGGGTGGCGGGAGGTGTAGGTAGTGGTGCCGGCCCGGGCCCCTCTGCCTCTGGGAGAGGCCCACTCAACATCGGAGCCGGCAGCATAGAGCAGATAGAGATGAGAAATGGGACTAGTCTTCACTCCGCCAAATCCATTCAGGATGACCACGGAAGCTGCAAAAAATCAATTTTCTACAGCTTCTTCAGAAGCACGATTTCTTCTCTGCATGTGCAGTGCCCTTGGCTCAGCTGTTTCCCATCAGCTCCCGCCATGCTTCCGGGCTGCGAGTTCAGCCCGCCGCCTCCCGTCTCCTTTCTTCTCCCTCGATGCTCAGGCCCACTCCCACGGGTGAACGGCTAGAAATAGCAAAGGCCTCCCTCAGGAAAATCAAGCCAGGCATCAGGGGCTCATCTGCAACACTGCCACGCCGAATTTCTAGATCCCCAAACCACTGCAGAGGGTCTTCGCACCTGTGCTGGGAGATAAGACTAGACTGAGGGAGGACCAGGGAAGACAAGAGAAAGAGGAGCACAGAGCTGCTGGCCCCGAGGTAGCAGGGCAGAGAGGGGAACCTCTAGGTGATAGCATCCACGCCGCCACCCCAGCATCTGCCCATATTGACCGGGCACTGACTACCCAGGGCTGTGCCCCACCCCCACTCCACCCACCTCAGCTGCAGGTTCTGACCCCTGAGCTCCTGGCCTTAGTGGCAAGAGCAGCAAGCAAGGACTCGCTGATGTGTGGGCAACGCCTGTCACATACATGTGCCCGTGTTCAGCAAGAGGCAATGACCACCCGGTCGTGCCCTGTAGAGCACCAGAGTCATGGCCGGGACTCTGCAGGAGGGCCACTGAGCCAGCCAGCCACCTGTGTGACCTGAACAGGTCCTGGACCAAGGGCTTCAATCCTCATTCTCTACCCACGGTCACCAGATCACGTTCATAGCTGCTCTAGAGCGCTGGGTCTCATGACGGGGTCCCTGGACCACCGACAGCAGCATCACCTGGGAACTTGGGTGAAATGCATTCTCAGGCCCCACCCCAGACCTCGTGAACCAGAAAGCTGGGGGTGAGAGCTCAGCGGTCCAAATTTAACAAGCCCTCTGGGTGATTCTGATTCATGCTGAAGCCGAGAACCTCTGCTCTGGATGGCCATGATGTGGGGGGACAGTATATGACTTTGGGGTGCTACTCCCAACTCTGCTCTCCTTCAGCCCAAGGGGCTGTCCCCACCTCTCAGCTTGCAGACCTGAGGGAACCCTGCTGCCCCCACGGGCTGCCTTTCTCTCTGGGTCTGGGGTCCTCCAGGCCCCTCACCAGACTGGCTGCTTGCCGCAGGCCCCCGAGCTCCAAGTGCCCAGCCTTGCCTTGCATTGCTAAATGATCGCTACAGCATAACAAAATAATTCATACAGCATAACAAAATAATATTATATACACACACTGACCCCATGCCATTCAGGGTCTTCTCACCTGCGGCCCCCTGAGCCAGGACTCTCTTCTCCCGATCGGGGCCTCCATTCAGGTCTCTGGGCGATGTCACCTCTTCCAAGAGGCCTGTCCCACCCCTCCTTTCTCAGGGCCACTCCCCATCGGCTCTGTCCCCCACCCAGACAGCCACTTCTCCGCCTCCACCTGGTGTCACGTTGTAGGTTTATTCACTTGTTTGCGGTGCACTTTTCGTCGTCGTTGTTGTTGTTGGTTGGTGTTTGTCTGTCTGTCTGTAGCGTTTTGCTCTCCGGATTATGAACTCCATGAGGACACGGATTTTACCTGTCCTGTTCATGCCACATCCTCAGTCCCGAGAACATGCCTGTCACACGGGAGCTCAGTAAATATGCTAGTAAGTGAACACGCACACAGAGACAAAAACCAGAGCTACTGACTCCTCATATCACTCTTGAAATGTAAAAAGCTAAAACGAATTTGCAAATTAAATATAAACAAAATGGGATGATAGGTTTTTCTGAAGTTAAATGGCCAAGAACGGGTTTAATATTAACAGCAGAGAGAGGCGGCCTCGGGCAGGTTCTGCTTCTGCATTTTGATGTATCGACACCGAAGCAGAGAGTGAATGCCTGCAAACACGTGTGCAAACGAAGCGGCCTTAACAACTAAAGGTCCCGTCTGCAAGGATAACCGGTGGTAATGCAAAACCAGCACCCTGCACATGAGCCGCAGCACCCACTCTAATGAGAGAATATTTGACTCCTCTGTCACGCCATCCTGCTCACCAGAGGCCACATTGGCCTTAGGGGGGCACTGAAATCTGCCTTAAATAGATTCAATCTCCCAATCCTAATTCCAGAAATCTCTTATTCACTTATTTCCCAACTGTTATTCCCAACAGACTCGAGCGAGTTGCCATGTGCCAAGCTGAGACCCTGGCCACCGGCAAATGGTGCCGAGGCCTCTGGCCCTGCCCCTGGGCATGTGCGTTGTCCTGCCCTCGGCTTTCTCTGTCTGAACTAACGCAACCAGAATAAAGTTCCTCTGTACAGCGGGCGCAGCTGTGTGTGGCCTCCCCTTGAAGCAAACACGAGCAGTCGAATACACCGACACCACCGTGAAGACGCACACAGTGTTTCCTCAGTGATGCTACCACATGGGAGGTCACAGGTGGGTACCCAGATCATCTGGGTCAGATCAGATACATTCTGAAGGAGAAACAGGGCCCAAGTCCCTGATCTTCTCTCCTCCTTGAGAGCCTAGGCACCTGTTACCAAGCACCCACCCTCCCCCGGGGAACACAGCCAGGCACGGATATGCTGAATTCCAGCATGCGACTAGGCATGAGCTTACCAGCTGAAAATACACCCACCCAGCCGCCAGGGACTATTCAAGTTCCCATGCCAGCCATGCCCACAGGGCCGTGTGAACCAGGTCACTGCACTCACACAGGGTTTCCGATGGTCCCATGCTTTTAGCACCTGCAAGGCCTGCCCAGGGATGAAGACACCACGAGTACCAACAGTTTAACTAAAAGTTTATGGGAAAGAAAAATGTAGAGTTGTATCCACTCCTGCTTTACATGTAAAAATGTAGAGCACTGTATCCACTCTCTCGAGTTTGGTTTGCTTCCCCTGCCAGTATGGACAAGAGCACCATGGTTCTGTTCCGTGGGGGCTCCCAGGTCCTGGGTGACAGAGCTGTGGTCGCCTGCAGGGGGAGCCCTTCAGCAACAGGGCTGGACCTGGTGCCCTGCGCAGGTGCTGATCCTGCCACTGGCACCCATCCTCAGGGTGGGGGCCAAGACCAGCCACCTCTGAGGTCAGGCCCCAGGTTCACCTGGTCAAGGGGTCTGCTCACCCAACCTGCCTGCGCGCAGGCCCCCAGCACAACCGTGGACTTGATGTTCTCCTAAGACTCAGTTTCCTGGGGTCCCTGGTGCAGAGCAGAAGCCGCCTTCCTTCTCCTCCGCGCCTTCCACCAGCCTCAGTCTGTGCTGAGGGTGCTCTTCAGCACAGGAACGTCCCGGGAGGGGAGTCTCTCCTCCATCTGCTCCTGCGCACACTGGCGGAAGCAGTTCTCACAGTCTCTCCCCGAGGCCCAGGGAACCGAAACTCGGGTTGCCTGCTGCCCGTGTGAGCTGAGGGCCAGCTCCTCGCCCTCCTGCTGATCAGTCTCCCTCTCTCTCTCGCCCCCACGCTCTCTGCCTCCACCCTGACAAACGCAGCCTCCTGCTTCAACGGTCTCCAAGGGAAGGCGGAAGTGCCCTGTTTGCCAAGGAAGTCACCTCCACTCACCGCTCAGGTGTGAGGTGGAGGCCAGGAACCTACAGAGACAAAGGCCTGGCAGCCACATGCTGGAGGCAGCAGGCAGGTCACCCAGGTCATGGCACCCGCAGAGAGGGACAGGCCCAGGACTTGTTCAGCAGCAGCACCACCCACCTCCCAGGGAAGGAGTGCCCCTCCAGGAGCCCCAGGGCCTGGCCCCGTGCCCACCACCTCTCAGCTGACCCCAAGGAGGCTCCCATGCTCCTCCACACTGCCAGTGGCCCCAGCATACCCACCAGCAGGCCCCGTCTTTCAGCTCAAGTACCCCCTGGAGGTGACTGGGGTCCCAAGAGGAGGAAGGGCTTGTCCATTCCCCCCAGCTCCACCCTCGAAGGGAGAGAAATCAGTCATCCTCCCAGAAAACACTTTTCGGCTAATGTCCACCATCTTTCCTCGTCTCTTTACTGAAACGGTGTTCTCTAAGAAAACTTCTTGACAATGACGGCCATTAAAGGAATGGATTAGAAATGACAAGTGTAAGCAGCCTGGTCAGGCCCCCCACCAGCCACCTCCTTGGCAAATCTCCCCTTTGGCTCCCAAGCCAGCAGGGTGTGGCACCTCGGGACATGACCCCCCAGTGACTCCAGGGGGTAGGAAGGGCAGGCTGGTTCCTGCCTCATCCAAGTCATGGGCACAGTAAGAGGTGAAAGCGCGCTTTGAGAGGGGAGGGGCCCCAGCAGTCACCCCACTTTGACCCAAGGGCGCCTCAGAGGGGTTGTTCAGCACAGGGCCTTGAAGTGAGGAGGTCGGGAAAATCCTCAACGTGCAGCCTTGGACTGGACCCTTGGGAGGGACCATCAAACAGCACATGCTCAGTTGCCTCCTCTCTGCCTCCCGTTACTGAGCACTTCCTCTGTCCGCAGTAGGCACCAGGCCCTGTCCTCTACCTCCATTCCCCCTTCACAGAGCTAGAAAGTGCATGTCATTCCCAATTAGCAGACGAGCCAAAAGAAGCTCCATTTGCTTAATAACGTAGTAACTTAATGGGTCGTTAAGTAACTTGCCCATGGTGCCAGCCAGCATGTGGCAGGGCGCTCTCAACCACCCCTTCCTGTTCCATTCCCAAGCCCAAACCGCCCTGCATGGGGGAAGCAGCGCCTCCGTGGACGGGGTGGGGGGCGGGGCTGGTGGAGTGAGAATAGCCGGGCCTGGCTGGTGGTCCCTGCGGCCACTGTCCTGAGCCAGGCCTCTTCGGTGCTGGTGTCTGTAAACAGTGTGGCCTTGCACTGGAATGCCCCACCCCGGTGGAGCTCCACCCACGGGCTCCGTCCACTTCCCACTTTCCTGAAGCATATCTCTGGCCTCAGTATCCACCTGCTTCAAAACCTTCCATGGCTCCCTGTTTTCACAGCCTAAAGTCGGGGCCGGCCTGTCACTGGCAGCCTTGTGTGATCAGGCAGCCACCTGTCCTCCCCAGGTATATTTTTGGGGACACTCTGCAATGCATACATGCTCTCCCACTCAGATGGAATTACCCACGGAAAACCTTGCTTGGCCTGTCTCTAGGTGACCAAAACCTCAAACGTGTGCAAACCGGAGGCTGCTGCCCACAAGTGCAGCGAGTACAGCGAGTGCAGCATTAGGAGAGCTGGTCAGCCACGGGCAGGAGAAGTGGGAGTGGGTGCACAAGCAGGCCACCAGCCCAGGCAGAGGGCACTGCCCACTCTCCCCTGCCGTGGCACCTTGCAGGACTCTGCACACACTGCCTCCAACCTGGGGGGTGTCCCCGCCAGGTTGGCCTCCCTTGGCACCCCCCTAAAGGGCCCGGCACCGCTGAGTCAGCGCTCTCCCACAAAGCACCACATTCTCAGCTCCATGCAAAGTCACAGGAGCACAGCCACTGCCACACGGCTCTTGCGCAACCCGGTGTTGTGTGCTTGGGGATTTGCTGCGGCCGCACCCAGCGCAGGCATTCGCGCACGCGCACTCCGAGCTTGGAGACTGGCAGCTGGGGCGGAACCCTGGGCTCCGGAGAGGCCTCTGCAGACCTCGAAGGGGGCTGCTGGGTGCAGGGAATCCTGGGAAATGTGTGCCATGCCACCTGGGCCCGGCGGAGGCCTCTTCCAACAGCAGGCCAGCCTCTGGTCAAGGCCACTGGCCTCACCATGTGCCTTCACCACACGTCCCACTGTGCTTCCCAGAGCCACTGAGGTCCTGGAGGCACTGGGCTGGGCCAGGGCCCGCAGCCTGAGCTCCTGGTTGCCGCTGGTTCAGAGGGACTCGGGGAAAGTCCTGGTTCCTCTCAAGCCTCTCTTTCTTCACACATGAAACCGACACCAGGACCAGACTGCTGACTTGCGAACTTTGTTCCCAGAAGCCCTGCGGCCTCACCTGGGGTCTAGAAGTCAATGAGAGCTGGGCCTTCCTGTCCCGGGCACATAACCCTGGGCCAGTGTTTCTCCTTCTGGACAGAATTCCAGCCCCACCCCTTCTTCCCACCCAGATACAGGCGTCGATGAACCTTCAGGAAGGGCGGTTGGGGCCAGAGGGCCCTCTACCCTGGACAGGGCAGGGCAGGGTGAGCAAGGACGGACTGACAGGCCAGCCAGTCAGCGTGTGGGCGCTGGCAGGGGCTTGAGGGGCCAGCTCTGACCCCATTAATAAAGGAACCGCATGAAAATGGGTCACTACCTAGCCAAGAACCTGGCCTCTAGAACATAGCCCCGGTGTGATGGCACACAGGGGACCCAGAGTCAGCCTTGGAAGTCACCACCAAAGCCTCAGAGGTCTGGGGACCACACAGCCAGGCTGAGCTGGTAGGCCAGTAGGCATCGGGCCTGACCTAAGACTCCACCTCCCCACCATCCAGGAGGCCTCTCCACCCTTCACCCCTTCCCACTGCGAGAGGCAGGGGACAGGGATGCAGGATCAGCCTGAGCAAGAGAAAGCCAACACCAACCCTGGGATCAGAGTGACAGCAGTCGAAAGTGCTTCCAGGGCCCAGGAGCCAGGGTCACCGGTAGGAGATGAAGTGAGTGACAGGTGGGGCCATGGAGGAGACAGCTGCAGCAGACAGCGGTGCCCCCACCCCTGCCGAGCCAGAGAGAAGGAAAGAGGCACCCTTTCCTCTCACTTCCATTTGCCCTCCTGTCTCCAGGAAGTGCCTCCCGAGGCCGAACCCGACCAGAGGCAGTTGTCAAGGAAACCTGAGGACTGGAGTTGGCAGGGCCGGCCTCTGTGCCACAAAACGCAGCAGGAGTATATCTGACAAGAAAAAGGCAAATGACAGCCAGCCGGACACTCTCAGACTCCTACCTGGCCCCCTACGCCCCCAGATCCTGCACAACTGCAGAGCGCAGCTAAACCCACCTCTCCGCGGGAAGCCTGGGCTGCTGGTTCGGGCGGGGCCTCCATCTCCCTGGCCTTGGTCCCTTTGCCCACCCGGGGTCAGGCCAGAATGCCCTCACAAAACCCTCCCCGGCCTCGAAGACGTCCTAGCAGCTCAGCAGGCCTTTGTCACAGCTGAGCACTAACTCTGATGTCCCCTTTTGCCCTAAACTCCCTGGCTGGGTTTATTTTCAATAAAATCTTTTTGTTCCCAAATGAAAATTCCCAGGCCCTTTCTCGGAGGAATGGAGATACGCTGCTGCTGCTGCTCCCGTGTGACCGCGTGGGCCGGCCTGACCTGGGAGGGGCAGGAGAGCAGGGAGCACTCGGTCTCAGTGCCTCCAAAGCCTCCCTCTGAGACGTGCGTTTTTAGAGCAAGAGACCCAGAGGGGAAGGCCTTTACTTCACCGAGTACGATGGGATGGGATCGTGGCCCTTCCCTAGCCGCCCTGCCTGCCCCAAACCCTGCCCCCTCCGGCCTCCAAGGTCAGTTTTCTCCAGGCCCCTTTTCCCAACACCAGGCAACCCGAGAGCTGCGTTTTTGAAGAACAGCCCCGATGGAGTCACCTCCGCTCCTACTACCCCTCTGCTGCCCCCAAAGTGACTCCTACACCAGAGCCCAAGGGAGTAGCCGCTGGCAATGGCTCACAGCGGCGGGCTCATGATAACTAGCCGGTCAGTGACATCACAGAAATAGCCTGAAATTGGCCGTGGCGGGAACATTTAATCAGCACACACTGCAGACCAGGGCTTTTTTCCTTCTTCTCCCTGGAAAGCCAGTTGTTCGGCATTCACCAGCACACCACTGAACTGGGCCTTCAACATTTGGGGCATAAGCAGCCACTGCCACCACCAAGCCCAGCACTGTGTCCTGCTACCCCCTCTCCCCCACCCTCTCCCTCCAGCTGTTCACCAAACCCACCAGGCCCTCCAGGCCCGCTTGCCACGGGCAGGCTTCAGTCCTGAGTCCAGATCCAGCTGTGTGACCCTCAGCAAGCCGCTTCCCCTCGCTGTCCCCTCACCAATCTCAGGCACACAGTAGCCCTGGGCCATCATGAGCGGGAAAGAGAGTCTGGTGTCACCAGCTCGGCACGGCATATGCTCCAACAATGTGCTCAGAAACAGGGTCACCCCTTCTCTGCAGAGAGAAATTCTTCTGTGCCTGAGGTTCAGCCTAAATCCCACCCTCTTGGTGAAGTCGGACCTGTGAACCCACAGAACTCGCCTGTCCTCCTGGCAGCCCAGCCAGGGGTCCGTGGCTCGGTGATGTAAGACCAGAGCGCCCTGTGAGAGCAGCCCAGGCAGCTGTGGGGTGGGGGTGGGGGGGACTTATGTGCAGTTTCCAGGAGAAGCAGGGCTACAGGACTGCCAAAGCTCCTCATCCATGGACCAGGGAAAGCTGTGCTCCCTCCCTGGCTAAGACACCCCTGCTTGGGGTGAGGACGCTCCCTCCCTGCCTCATGGACACCCACAGACACTGCCCAAGAGCAGCAGGAAGCAGAGGCACAGTGTGGGCAAGTGGCCTCATGTGAACTCGGGGTGAATCAGCCTCACAGAGCTCAGCTCCAACCGTCAGTCCATTTGCAAAAGCGAGGGAAACTTCTAGAAGATGGCACACCCATCAGCCCAGCGTGAATGCACCTCCCGGCAGGTCCACGGAAGTGCTGTTCTCTGTGGGAAAGGCAATTCCACACTCACCACTTGCCCCTGCCAGGCTTGGACGAGGCACCGAGCACGCCGAGAGGGACTAATGTCACTTAGCACTCTCAGGAGGTCAAGAACCCAGGCTACACCCACCTGGCTTCCTGGCAAAGCTTAGGAAAGGTCAAGTGAAGCTCTACTTTGCTGTGAAGAGCCCAGTAGCTGGTTATTAAGTGTCATCATGCATCACTTACCAGCTGTGGCCTCGAGCGAGGAGCCTCCCTGGGCCCCAGTCCCCACCTCTGTGAAGTGAGGGCAGGACAGCAACCCGTCTGGAGTGGCTGTACACAAACGAGTGCTTCGAGCAGCGTCAGGCACACAGCAGGCGCCCCCTAAGTGCTAGCTGTGGTGACTGCATTCACTGCCCCATTTGACACAGGAAGAAACAGGGCTTTAAAAGGGAACCCAGCCCTGGCTGGTGCGGCTGAGTAGGTTGGAGTGTCTTCTCGTAGACAGAAAGGTCACGGGTTCGATTCCTGGTCAGGGCACACGCCCAGGTTGTGGGTTCGATCCCTGCTCGGGGCACATACAGGAGGCAACTGATCGAAGTTTCTCTCTCTTTCTTCCTTTCTGTCTCAAAAAGCAATGAAAAAAATGTCCTCAGGTGAGGATAGTAATAAAGTAAAAATAAAAGGGACCCTTTGGAGTTTCATCCGGCAGGATCAAATCTCCAAGGGAAACCCTACAGCGGAACACAGGGATGGAACCTTCTGAAGGGAACGGGGCACCATCTCTTCTGCCTCGAGTGAGGACAGCAGAACAGGGGTCAGTGACGGGGACTGTTTGGAGCCAGGTGCCGTGTCTTCTGCCACAGCTGTCCCTGTGGCAGTAAAGCTTCAGCACGACCCTGCTCAAACTCTACTTATAACATGTAAATTGCAGAATATCAGGTTTACAAGGAAATTTAGTGACCGTCCAGGTCCCCAAACTCCCTCAAAACCTCAGCCAGGACACTGCTTGATCACCTCCAGTGACGGGGAACTCTGTACCTGCAGGGGCCACGCATTTCACTGCAGATGCACCCGGAGGGAGGGCAGGGGAAAATAAACTAAGGGGCCGGTGGAGGCCGGGCCCTGAGGCCGACTCTGCCGAGTTCTCTGAGGATCCTGAGGTGGGCCCAGCCTCTGACCTCCCAGCAGCTGCCCCCCTGGCCCAAGGAGTCCGGTTCTCGGGGGATCGAGGGCACTTTTGGGAAGCCAGGCTTGGGTGAGATGTCGAAACAGGTGATCCACGAACCCACTGGCTCCACGCCATGAGGCAACGGAAGAGAAGAGAGGTGGTCCCGGGCCGGCCCAGCAGCAGCAGCTGCAGCAGCAGCCGACCTGGCAGCCGCCGCGGAAATCAAATCGCCCAGATAATGAGCCGAGTTCTCGCAGAGACACCAGCTAATGAAGGCAGCACAGGAAGCCCCATGTCACGGGCCCAAACTGTTTATACAAGTGGTAAAATACATTTCAAAAGAAAGCGAGGAAGCCTGAGGAAAACCCTCGGCCTCCCTTGGTAAATGATTTCTGAAAATCATGTTAATTTGTTTTCTGGAAGGTGTTTGAAGTCTCTCCGTGTACCCCTTGGGCAACTTTAATTCCTCCTCCTAATCCTCTATTAAACCTGATGCTCACCAGCCCAGCCTGCTGAGAGGATTGTGATTTTTATTCTTCATTACACAGATATATATTTGGGCCCAGGTGTGTTCCTCCGCTTTTATGTAAAATAGAAGGGCGCTGTTGCCCACACTTCTCCAAGATGCCTGAAATAGCCTGACCTTCGTTAAAGCACTAGGGGACTTAAAATGAAATTTAAAGGGCTGAAGCCTTGTAACCTTGCAGCCAGAAATGAATGGGTTTGTGGGGAAGTGTGAGAAGCGACACAGGAAGATCTGAGCCTGGGAAGGGCGGTGGTGGGGTCACCTTTGCCAATTCATGGGACCCCCCAGGGACCAGCTCCACAGTCTCGGTGGGGTTCAGCAGGGGAGACAGGAATGCAAAGTGATCATTATCGTCATTGTCATCGCCAGCAGCAGCAGGAAGCTCCTCTCCTCGAACTCCTACTATGGACTGGCTGTTATACTATGCACTGGCTGCTATACTATGCACTTCACATACCTCAACTCCTTCACCTCAGCAACCCTCTAAGGAAGGCACTGCCATCAGCCCCATTTTGCAGATGAGAGAACTGAGGCATGGGGTTGGCCAGGTGACTTCCCTAAGATCCCACTAAAAAAAAATGGTAAGGACAAAAATAACATATTAATAACGAAGATGATGATAGCTATTGAGTGCCAGTGAAGCGCCAGGCGTGGTTTGTATGCCACTTCTTACTCACCTTCCACCAAAAGCCGGTGAGATGAGTGTTATTAACCTTGCTTTACAGATGAGGAAACTGAGGCTCAAAGAGGCAGCAAGGACCTCTGACTTGAACCCGGACCAGAGAGACTCAGAGCCTAAGCCCTCAATGTCCTCTCCCCTACCGTACAGACTAACAGCATGAGCCCCAGCCACAGAGGACTTCATGACAATGACATAACAGATATGACGAGGCAGCATGCTTTCCGCTGGCCCTTGAGTCCTAGTGACCTGGGGTCCATCTGGGTTCTGGATTGTCAGGGCTCCAGCAGCTCAGCTGGGGAGAGAGCCCTGTGGGCTGAAGTAATCTGGGGAGGCTCCCTGGAGGAAGGGGACAAGAAGAAGGCAGAGGAAGAAGGGGCTGAATCATAGAGGACAACAGAAGTGAGTAAAATGGGGCGCACGGGTGGGAACAGACAAGTATGCTCAGAGGCACATGGCTGGAGACGTCAAGGGGCAGGTGGGCAGAAGCATGCGGGGAGAGGTCTGGTCTGGGCACAGACATCTGGGGGTCACACAACCGTGTGAACAGTTCCAGCAAATACACACTCTCTGCCACAAAAAAGTCACATCCCTGCTGCTGTGCAAGGCCAGCGCCTTCCCCTGTCACCGAGGCCCACCTCCTGCGCCGTGGCACAGACGTCACTCCTGCCGATGTTCCCTCTCTCTTTGGACCATTAAACTTCTCCTCCCTCTTGGGTCATTCACACCATTAGACAAATTTGCTGTAATTTCTCCCACAAAAACAACCCTGCCTTGACCCCTACATCCCTCTCACGATGCAGCCCCATTTCTCTGCTTCTCCTGGCAAAACTCAAGAGCTGTGGAAGTGCTGGGCGGAGCTGTTGTCTTCTCTGTCTGCCCGCCCCCACCCCGGTTTCATCCCTGCCTCCCCGCTGGGCTGGCTCTTACCAGTTCTCCAGCAGTCCAGGTGGCCAAAGTGCCCTCTCAGCAGCCCTCCCCCCAAACCCTTCCTCCCAGGGGGCTCCCCGGATCCTCTCTCCCACCCCCGGGACACTGCCAGTGCCCCTCGCCGGTTCCTCCACATCTGCAGACTGCACTGGCCAAGGGCCCTGTCTCTGAGCGCTTTCCTCTTCTCCCTTCGTCCACCGCCCCACCCAGGCCTGCGGCCCAAACAGCACTGCCACGCCCGGGACACATGATGTCCCCCGGCCCCTGCGCTCCGCTCAGCTCTGCGCTCGCGAGAGCCAGCTTGGTGTCATCACTTGCACGCCCAACAGGCCTCTCAGACCTGGCCAGTCCCGAGCTGCACTTCTGACCTCCACTCCCCGAGCCTGCTCTCCCTCTAAGGTTTTCCCGTCTCAGCAAGCGGCCGTGGGGCTGAGGGCGAGAGGGAATCGGGAGTCACTCTCGGCCTGAGTGACTGGGCAGAGGGAGCACCAGTCCGCCAGAAAGTCCTACTGACCCCACCCCCGAAACATACCTGGGCCGCCCACCG
>PVJI01014784.1:0-43058 GCA_004026765.1 Micronycteris hirsuta
ACACAGCGAGTGTTTGGTTACTGCGTGCTGAGGGACGGAGTGTCTCAGCCAAGAATGCATGACCGTAAGGAAGGGCGTTTTGACCACTCTTCCTGCTGCCGGCTCGGCTCCCTCATCGCGCTCTCCCGCTGCCCGTGAAATGATTTTTCTAAACCAGAAGTCAGTCTAGATCCTGCTTCTGCTCTAAGACCTCCGGTAGTGCCCCGTTGCCCCCGGGTGAAATTCCAATGCTGTTGGAAGACCCCACGGGCCCTGCCTGCGCCCAGGACCGCCTTTCTCCTGGGCGCTTACACCCCCGACTCGTGCAGAGGTGAGTCACTCCCAGAGCCTGTGTCATGCATGCTGCTCCCGCTGCCTGAAATCCTGCCCCGTCCTTCCCTCCCCATCCACCTGCTAGCTCTCCTCCTCTCACTACATTCAGCGTCGGGGTCACCGCCTTCAGGAAGCCTTCCTGACCCTCTTTTACCACTCCTGCATTAATTACTCCTTTTTCCTCAACCCTCTTTGCCTTATCATCTATATTGTAATCTAGTTTTTTAAGTAAAATATCATTTACACTCAGTTAAATTTGTCCTTTGTGGTATACGGTTATATCAGTTTTGGCCAATGCACAAAGTTGTGTGATTTCCACCACATTCAAAAAATTAAACAATTCCGTCCCCCCCAATTCCTTTATGCTTTTTCATAGTCAACCCTCTTCCCACCCCCAGCTTTTGGCAACCAGTGATCTGTTTTCTGTCCCTGTGGTTTTACCATTTCCAGAATGTCGTATCAATGGAATCACACTTTTGTAGCCTTCTGATTCGGGCGTCTCTCACTTGGCATCCTTGGTGTTGTGCCTGCCTGGGTGTGTCTGTCCCCTGAGCGCTCTTTCTGTGCACGTGTACCGCTCACTGGGTGAAAGACATTTGGCTGTTTGCAGTTTTCAGTGACGGTGAATACAGCCACCATCACCATCCACGCGCAGATGCTCACGTGGACGTGTGTTTTCCTCTACCTTGGGTAAATGCCTAGGTGTGGGGTGGCTCGGTCGTGCAGTAAGTGTACGTTTACCTTCTTAAGAAACTGCCCACCTGTTTTCCAAAGAGGCTGCACACATTCCCATCAGTTGCTGCCCCAGCCCTGCCTGGTCATTGTCAGTTGTTTTTAGTTTAGCCATTTTAACAAGGATGTGATTTCTTTTCTTTTTTTTTTTTTTTTACTGCTAGTTTCTCCCATCAGCTGTGACCTCCTGATAGAAAATGAATCTTTCTTCTCCTTATTCTCTGAGCCTAGAGTAGTGACTTATATATACGCTGAGTGAGCGTATTGATTTGGTATGTATTGATTTAAGGAGAATTTGTCTGAATTCCATGGGGGAAGAGTTAGTCATGCCCAGTCTCCCAAAGGAATTCACTATGAGGTGGTCTTTCATTATTACTTTTAAATCCTCACCTGAGGATATGTTTTTATTGATTTCAGAAAGGTGAGGGGAGAGAGAGAGAGAAACATCGATGTGAGAGAGAAACATTGATCAGTTGCCTCCTGTGGGCACCTCGACTGGGGATCAAACCCTCAACGCAGGTATGTCCCCTGACCAAAGATCAAACCTGCAATCTTTTGGAGTACAAGAGGATGCCCTAATCAGCTGAGAGCCACCCAGCCAGGGCAAGGTAGTCTTTCTGGAGTCTACCAGGAAAAAACCTCCTTATCTTTATGGCTAATACCTTCCTATATCTGCACAAAGTGCCCAGAATGCCTTTCACTTCTGAGAAGGCTCATCGTGTGTTTCTTCCCTGTTGTTCCAGCAGTAGGCACTGGTGCCCAGACTAGAGGGGGCAAAAGGATCACAGGATGGAGGTGGGAGTGGTTAAAACACAGGTGCCGGGCCCCAGCCCAAGGTTCTGATTCAGTAGGCACCGCATCTCTGGGTACTCTTGTACCTCCCTGAGAGGCAGGTCCGAGACAGGCAGGACCCCTCTGAGGGAGTAGAAATAGCTCCGGATCTTGAAGAGCCCTCAGGCTTCAGTTTCCAGCTCCGCCCCCAACTCAAGGGTGGTCTCTGAGTCATTTGATGCCTCTGAGTCTCAGTTTCCTTATCTGTACAACAGACCTGGAAAGAACTGAGCTTCCCAACTTTGTTGTGAGGACCACATGTGTTTGCTGCATGAAGGGTGCTGGCATGAGGTAGGTATTTGATAAATGTTAGTGGTTTGGGTAAGCCACAAGATTATAAACGCTTCCCCTCCCTAAGGTAACTGCCTTATATTTTAATGTTTTTACTGATGCATAACATAATACAGAAACGTGCACTTAATGTAAGTGGGTGGTCCGGTGAGTTTTTTTTTTTTTTTTTTTTAAAGATTTTATTTTTATTTATTTTTAGAGAGAGGGGAAGGGAGGGAGAAAGAGAGGGAGAGAAACAGCAATGTATGGTTGCCTCTCACATGGCCCTCATGGGGACCTGGCCTGCAACCCAGGCATGTGCCCTGACGGGGAATCGAACTGGGACCCTCTGGTTCCCAGCCCGCACTCAATCCACTGAGCTACACCAGCCAGGGCGTCCGGTGAGTTTTCACACCCGTGTAGCCAACACCTCATTGAGAAACAGAACATGCCAACCCCAGGGCTCCCCTTGGCTGGCTCACTTCTCATCACCACCTTCCAAAGTGACCGGTCTCCCGACCTCTACCAGCCTTGATTCTAAAGCAGTGTTGGTTTCTAGTATCACGAAGACATGCTCAGCAAAGAATATTTAGAAAACACTGAAAGCAGAAAAGCAAATCAGAGACAGCCCATGAGCATAGAACAACCTTTTTAAAATATAATTTTTTAATGAGATAGGACATATATGAAGTTGCACAGGTTGTAAGTGTAAAGCGCAATACATCTTCATCAGGAGACTACCCCATGCAACGCCCCGATCAGAATCGAGAACATCAACTGCCCCCCAGGTCCTTCCTTCTGCTCAGCTCCCTCCGAGTCAAAGGGAATCACTGTTCTCACTTCTAAGGCAAATAAATGATCAGCTTTGTCCAAACAGCCCTGTTTATAACAAAGCTTCTCTCTCTCTCCAGGGACCTTGGAGGATGCCTGCACATCCTTTGAACCCAGTTTTGAGGTCGTCTCCTCTGAGAAGTCTTCCCAGCCCCTGGCTTTATCCTTCTAACCCAGCTGTGGCCATTCTGTGCTAGTAATACCCCTTCCTGCTGTCTCCCTCTCATGCCATAAAGAGGCTGCCCTATTTACGGGGTTCAGTGGGTTGAATTGTGAGCCCCCTTCTCCCCCCGCATCACCTAAGTCCTAAGCCCTTGTACCTGTAAACGTAACTTTAGTTGGAAATAGGGTCTTCGTAAGATGTAGCTAAGTTAAGGATCTCAAGATGAGATCGTCCTGGATGGGACTCTCAGGGACTCTCTTTAGGGTGGGCTCTAAATCCTCATCAGAGAGAGGGGAGGGAGACTTGAGACTCAGACACAGGGGAGAAGGCCACCGAAGATGGAGGCAGACATCAGAGTGACGCAGCTCCAAGCCAATGGACACCAAGGACCTCCCGCAGCCCCCAGAAGCTAAGAGAGCCTTTCCCTGGAGCCACCAGAGGGAACCGGCCCTGCCACCACTTTGAGTTCAGATTGGCCTTCAGAACTGTGAGAGAAGAAACTTCTGTTGGTTTAGGCCTCTCAGTCTGTGGTACTTTGTCATGCAGCCCCTGGCCACCAATACACAGAGTCTGGTGTGGAATAAGGGCTCCGTGTTTGTTGAATGAATAAAAGAACTGGGAAGGGGGACTTGCTGGCCCATGGTGGGAACAAAGGGAGGTACTGGGATGATGGCCACCTCATGTAGCTCTGTGGCAACTGCAGGACCCCTTGGACTGCACACGTGACATCATTTATCCTCTCTCCTGCTGATGGCTACTCTGTTTTGTCACACACCCATGGGGACCCTCACATGACTTGGAGGAAGCTGACCCTGTCCCCAGTGATCAGTCAGACATGGGATCCCATTCCTTTGAGAGTAACTGAGGCAGAATGGGGCTTGTGACCTGCTTCTGGTCAGTGACACAGGAGGGGAAGCATGCCAGGGGCTTTGAAGGAGAGCTTCCTTTTTCTGGCTTTTTCCCTTGCAGGTCTGGTTGCCAGTAGTGGTGGACATGGAAAGAATCTTCATCCCGTTGACATATGTAAAATTCTGATTGCTTCGTGCCCACCCCTATACCCCGCTGTTCCAGCAACACGAGATTATAGGTGGCCTTTTTGTGGAAGCCGCGCACATCTTGATACTCCAGCCACTACTACGGGCAGGAGCTTTTATCTTCAGCCATGCAGTTGGGAGACTGAGGCTCCGAGACACTACGTCGCTTCATTGTGGATGCAAGATTGGTAAGTGCTGGGACCAGAATTCACACCCAGGCCTGTGTGTCTCCCTGACCTAGCTTCTCAGCTGCTCCTGCACGCTTTCGCTCTTGGTTGTAAACTCTCTGTCTTGATTTTGCATGAGGCTTAGGGCCTGGGAAAGGCCGAGTGGCAGTTGGGTCCTCAGCACAGCAGGGACAGTGAGTAGATCACACCTCCATCACAATACGATGATGCCATGTCAGCTCTGGGGTCCCATTTAACCAGGGACAGTGCCCAGGGCTTGGACAGGCATTGGCTGACTTGCTTGTCCACATCGACCCTATTTGCAAAGGAAGAAACCGAGCCTCACAGAGTATGGAAATTCTTTCTGGGGCCACACAGGCCGTGAGGGGCTGTACTAGGATTCAAACCCAGCAAGTCTGACTCTAATGCCCCTTTGTGTGTCCCCCACACCCCCAACTACACATATGCTCACTGGGGGGGACTTTGCTCCTTAGTTCTACCTCCCTGAGCCCAGCAATACCTGGCCCCTGGCAGGCACTCAGGTGTTTGTTGAATGAATAAATGAGCCCCAGCAGGAATCCAAGGCTTGAGAAGCCCAAAGAAAAGCCATGGGACCTGAGGCTCCTCCAAGCAAGTGTCAGTTTAAATAGCAGATTTCTATAACTCAATAGCAAAAACAACAACAACAAACCCAAAACAAAACAAAACAAAAACAAACATACACACAGAAAACAAAACCCCCACAAATAACCTGATTTAAATATGCGCAAAGGACTACCCTTGTCAGGTGGCTCAGTTGGTTGAAACGCTGTCCCCTACACCAAAAGGTTGGGGGTTTGATCCCTAGTCAGAGCACATGTATAGGTTGTGGGTTTGATCCTTGGTCAGGTGCATATGAGAGGCAACTGATCGATGTTTCTCACATAGATGTCTCTCTCTCCCTCCCTCTCCCCTCTCTCTCTCTCTCTCTCAAATCAGTAAACATATCCTATGGTGAGGATTAAAAATAAAAAGAAGGGCAAAGGACTTAAATAGACATTTCACCAAAAAAGACATGCTAATGGCCAACAGGTGAATGAAAAGGTGATAAAGGTCACTGATAAGGAAATGCAAACCCAAACCACAATGAGATATCACCTCATACCTGCTAGGATGGCTATTATAAAAAAAAAACAAAAGGTAAGTGTTGGCGAGGAGGCAGAGAAAGGGATCCCCTGTGCATTGTTGGTGGGAATGTAAATTGGTGCAGCCACTATGGAAAACAGTGAAGAGGTTCCTCAAAATTAAAAATAGAAATACCGGCCCTGGCCAGGTATTGAGGTTGGTTAGTGTGTCATCCCAATACACCTAGGCTGTGGGTTTCATGCCTGGTCAGGGCACACACAAGAATCAACAAAGGAATACAGAAGTAAGTGGATCAACAAATCAATGTTTCTCTCTCTTCTTTCTCCTTTCTTTTCTCTCTAAAATCAATAAGTAAATTAAAAAAAAATATGATCCAGCCTTCTCACTTGTGGCTATATATCCAAAAGAATTAAAGGCAGAATCGCATTCCAAAGTTCACTGCAGCATTATTCACCATAGCTAAGGTGTGAAAACAACCTAAATGTGCATCAATGGATGAATGAATAAATGTTTTATATACATACAATGGAATATTATTCAGCCTTTAGAAAGAGGGGAATCCTACCATTTGTGACAATATGGATGAACCAGGAGGACTTCATTTATTTTATTATTTATTTTATTTTTTAAAATTCTCACCTGAGGATATATTTGTTGATTTTGAGAGAAAGAGGAAGGGAGAGAGAAAGAAACATTGATATAAGAGAGAAACATTGATCGATTGCCTCCTGTATGCACCCCAACTGGGGATCGAACCTACAACCGAGGTATGTGCCCTGACTGGGAATTGAACCTCTGGCCTTTTGATGTACGGGACAACACTCCAACCAATTGAGCCGTGCGGCCAGGGCGCATGGGGACTTTACGCTAAGTGAAATAAGCCAGTCCCAGGAGGACAATGTTGCATGATTCCTCACATACGAAGTATCTAAAGCAGTCATACTTGTAGTAGCAGAGAGTAGAAGGATGGTTGCCAGGGGCTGGGGGAGGAGGAAATGGGAAGCTGTCCAGGGGTTGGTATAAACTGTGTTACGCTGGGGTATATTCTAGCAACCCGCTGTACAATATTGTGCCTATGTTAACAATACTGTATTGTACAGCTAAAGTTTTGTGCCTAAAGAGGGTGCCTACCATGTTAAGTACACACAAAATACAGCACAGACAGCAACAGCAGGAAATGTTTGGAGGTGCTGCGTGTGCTTATTACCTTGATTGTGCTGATGGTAACACAGGTCTGTGCATAAGTCCCAACTCATCCAACTGTGGACATTGAATACGTGCAGCTGTTTTGTACGCCAATTAAAACAGAGGGGTGCGCTCCCCACGCAGAAGCGGCTAGGCTGAGCCTAACCCTCACAAGTTCTGGGTGGTACTTCCTGTCACACAGGCCTGGCAGCCAGCAGCTGGGCTCAGCTCGGTCCCTGGGGACATGCACTTCTCTGAACAATGTCAGGAAAGGAAACCAAACTCAAGGGCTCTTAGGGGTTTTCTGGTCATTTTTTGGCTGTGGGGGTGGAGGGGGGGCTTGGCAAGCTCCCCTTGGGCAGGCTGGTGGGCCTTTGCCTGGCTGCTGGGGGCTGAGGCCCAGCTGTGGGAGGCCCAAGTATAATAATGGTGGTTTTCATGAGATGCTGTTACTTATCATCAGCTGTGTTGTGTTAAGCTCTGTGTTACCCACTACCTTGAATTCTTTAGGTAGGTATTTTGTTTGGACTGCTTTATTGAGATATAATTCATATAGCATACAATTCATCCATCTAAAGTACACAGTTCAGTGACTTTCAGTATATTCAGAGATGTTTAACTATCATTATAATCAGTCTTAGAACATTTTCCTCTCTCCAAAGAGAAACCCTGTACCCCTTAGTAATATCCTTCCAACACCTTCTTCCCTCAGTCCAAGGCAACTGCTATTTTACCTTGTGTCTCTATAGATTTGCCTGTTGTGGATATCCCAAAGGTAGAGTGAAAGAGGGAAATTAGGAGGTTCAGAGAGGGCAACTGACCAGCTGAAGGTCACACAGCTAAAGAAGTAAAAGACTTGAGACTTGGACCCAGATTTTCCCATTTTCCAAGTCCATATCATCCCACAGCACCATGGGGCTTTTCCTTCCCACTAACAACGTTAAAGATGGTCAGCCCTTATGGTTGAACTGGGATGCTTATTTTACCTCCATTGTCACATTTAATCCTTACAGTCACCCTGGGAGGTAGGTATAGTTTTTATACCCATCTTGCAGAGAGACAAACTGAGACACTGAGGAGCTAATGGACCAATGCACTGTGGCTGCTAGCAGATGGAAGAGGGTTATGGGAAAGAACACGTGCATTTCTGAGGACTGGTGAGGGTTGCAGAATAGAAAATTGAAAGGCTTCTGATTAAAAGACTATTTTCTCTTAGGTTATCCTACCTCCCCCTTCTTCTTTCTTATTATATGAAAAGGAAAAGAAAGTCCCCTCCACCCTTTGAGGTCACTTCCTGACCCATTTGTGAATCTCTGAGGATTGGTTACAAACTCACTTCTCCCTGCCCGAATGCCTCCTGTTAATGCTGGGGATGGGCAGGGGGCTTGTGTGCGTGTGTCGGTTCAAATCCTGCTGCCACCACCCACCCACTTAACTAACATCCGCCATAGCCAACCCCTGACAGGGGCTTTCTGCCACGTATGCCTGAGCATACAGGCTGACTTCTCCCACTCCCCATCAGGCTTTGGAAAAGAAGCATCATTTTGTATTCAAGTCCTTTCAGTGACCCGGGCTGCTGTCTCAATGCCTTTATTTTGAAAACAAGGTGATGTTTGAGAAAAAGAGGAGGTGAGGAGCCCCAAACAATGATTCACTGTGCCGGCTTCCATCAGCTGTTCACCTGAGGGTAAAAAATGAGGTAAAGAAAAACAGGCGATTAAAAACTATGAAAAAAGCAAAGTGCCATCTACTGTACCATTATCTTGGATAGCATGACAGACATTTTCACTCCAAAAATACTGTAGGCTTGCGACCGCAGATGAAAAGCATGTTTTTCAATGGAAGCATGTTCTACATGTTCTTTTCTTGCTTGATCCCAGGGGGCCAGAGAAAACGCCGACTGGAATTAGCATCTGTCTGAACAGCGGTGAGGAGCCAAGGCTTCCTACATGGTTGCCAAAGCTTCTGCTTGCACTCAGTCTCATTTCTCAACAAGCGCATCAATGTGCTTCCCTACATGTGTGGACTTTGTAATATTGGGCTGGTCAAAAAGTTTGTCTGGTTTTTTTCTGTACGATGGCTCTAGTAGCACTTAGTTGTCTTTAACTTCATTTGAAACAATTTTGTTAGACTGTATTGTGACAGCTGTCATATCAGCGTGTATTAAAAAAGAACATCAGAGCTGGTGAACTTTTGCATAGTCATTTTAACATTGAAGGTGGAAGAAAATAAGCAACATTTTCAGTACATTATGCTTTATTATTTCGAGAAAGGTAAAAAATGCAAGTGAAATGCAAAAAAAAAAAAAAAGATTTGTGCAGTGTAAGGAGAAGGTGTTGTGACTAATCGAATGTGTCAAAAGTGGTTTGCGAAGTTTCCTGTTGGAGATTTCTGGCTGGATGACGCTTCCCGGTGGAAGTTGATAGGATGGAGACATCGAGAGCAAGCAACGGCGCAGGAGAGAGCTGACATATTCAAAGTATCCAATCAATAAAGTTATTGGTGAAAATGCAAAATGAGTCTTTTACATTATGGAAAGAACTAAATAGACTTTTTGATCAACTCATTAATAAATTATGCACATATATGGTTGTACTAATAGATCATGTACATTATATAACATCCCAAAATAGAAGTGTTAAAAGGATGGATGGAAATATAAGTTGAAGTTCTAAAACAAACAAACAAAAAAACAAGGTAAAGAAATATAATCCAGATGTAGCCATTATTCCTGGCAAATTGGCCCTGTGATTCCATGTGGTTAATGTTGTAACAGGCGTCCCGAAGAGCTCTATAGAAACAGTGCACTAGGCGATCTGTGGTGAGGAGCCCCGGTGCACCCCTGAGACAGGAGCAATGAAAGAGGTGAATCCCTGGATTTTCTAACGCCAGTGCATGAGTCCTGTGGCTTCAAATATAACATCGTCAGTTACAGCAACATTCATAGATTAAAACATGTAACGTGAGCAGTTTAGGAGTAAAGCGGTAGTTCTGTCTTCCAGCTCTATCAGTGACCCTGAAGCTGGCTCTGGTCAACAAGGAAGACATTTGCACCAGAGATACATATGAAAGCTTTGCATAGCATTGTTTCATGAAATCAGAGAATGGGAAAAAGCAGTTTTTCTCCTGAAGAATATGTTACATCATACAGTATGTGACTCGAAATAGGCACAGCTAGCTAAGTGAGTGAACTACCATACCTAGGCATTCGACTAAGTCATCTATACGCTCAGAAGTTTATAAAGTGAGTAAAAAAAAAAATCTCATTGGGAAAGTGGGAGCTCAATCATTTGTTTCTTACAACAAACTTTTGCTGCCGGCACTATTTTTATCCTGTGGGACGCATGGGGAAAGTGAGTCTGAGGGTATTTGAGCGGCTTGCGGCAGGTAGTAAGAGGTGGTCAGACACCAGCTCAGCTCAGAACCACCAACAGCCAATTCCTGGTGCTTATGAGGAATATAGTAAATGTATGTAAAATGCGTGTATGCAGTAGGCGCTCCATAAATGCTACTCTATGTGGAAGTTTTCGTCCTTGCAAACCTTGCAAATGACTTCGCCCCCACTCTCACTGCCTCGGTTTCTTCTCCTGCTGGAGTCTCAGGCCAGGCCCGCCTAGCGGGGGTGCTCCGAGATGAGGGCGGGGCAGGGCTGGCCTCGCGCCGTGGGTGGGGCCGGCCGGGGCGCGGGGGGCGGCACCCGAGGAGTCACGTGGCGGGGCTGCCGCAGAAGCAGAAGTAGCAGCGACGGCGGCGGAGGGCTTGCGCGTCAGGGAGTGCCCGGAGCCCGACGGCGGGGGACTGCGCGCGGGACCCGGGAGCCGGGACCTGCGGCTGGGGCACGGCCAGGTGGGTGGCCTGGCCTGATAGGACCGCAAGTGGGCGCCGGGGATCCGAGCGGGGGGAGCCCGCGCCCGGTGGGCTGCGTCCAGAGGGAACCTGCGCCCGGGCGCAGCGGGCCGGGGTGGGGAGCAGCGGCTGGGTCCTCGCCCGATGTGCCCGGCGCCCGCCACTTCGCCGGTCGGTGTCCTGGGGGTAGCCCCGGCTTTGTACGGGGACCCAGAGGAAGCGGCGCGGCTTGCGGTGCGAGGGGTCGGAGCCAGCGCTGGATTTGACGTTCAAGGCTCCGTGTTTTTGGCCACCTCTGTGCCTAGGGCTCGCCCACTCCGCGCGGCCGCGCCGGCACTTCCCCGTATTGTACAGGTGGCTGAGGACGGGTGGGTGGTGGCGCGATACCACGAAGGCGCAGGCTTTCCCCAAGGCGAGAGAGACCAGGATAGTGTTCGGGGCCCCACGCTTGTATGCACGTTTATGTGTGCGTTTTCCTGGTTCTGTTTCGGAATCCCAAACGGGTCATTACGCCCACTGCGGAAGAATTCGAGGGAAAGGTGTGTCCCGTTTGGACTGGGGGTTGGCTCCGGGGTTCCGGTGGAGGCTGGGGAGGGACTCTTGGCACCCTAATCTTGAAGGAGGCTGAAAGAGTGTGGTGGGGTGAGGGGCCTGACGTGGCTCAAGGGAAACAGGTGGCCTTCTCAATCAACTTAATTTGAATTTCAATTTCAGCTGTGTGAGCCTGGGCTCGTTGAAGAACCTCTCTGAGCGTCAGTTTCTTCCCCTGAATACTGGGCTACACTCCAGGGCTGTGTTGAGAGTTGGGGCTTATCTATGGAAAGGGTACCTGGCTTGTTACCCCCTGGTTAAGGTCCCGCGTGGGGGCCCAGGCCAGCAACCTTAGCTACAGTTCTTCAGGGAGGGCTTACTAATGTAGGGCTAGTCCCAGCCCCAGGTGCTTACCCCGTTACAAAGGTGTGTGCACCTCGAGTGTGTTGGCTTAAGGACTAACCACCGCAGGCTTCATTGATGCTGAACTTGCCTAATGATGCTGTTAGCCCCTCCACTGCCCACCCTCCACAGTACTTAAGCTTGAAGAGCAGGAACCCCCGTGCGTGCTCTTTGCTGGGTGGAAAATGGCCAGTGAGAAAACTTGAAAACAGTTCTTACTTTAGAAAACAGTAAAAACACAAACAGGAAAAACTTATCCATTCTGTCACCCTATCCGTTAATAAAAAAATCAAGTCGTCCTTTTTCCCCTCTTCCACCCCCCGCCCCCAAAGTAACCCCTGTCCTTGGATTTATAAGCAGACAGCCGTCTAAAAATCTTGTACTCAACTGGTTTGCAACTCTCTTTCATCTCCCTCACGATCTTTCCAGTCAAACTGCTTATAAATTGTCCTCGTTCTTTCCAGTAGCTGTGGTGCATTCTTTAATGTGTGTGTTGCATTATTTATTTACAGAACTCTTCCCTAGCTACCCCCTCCCCCAATTGATGGGCAGTTTAGTTGTTTCCTGGGTTGTTATTCTTTCTTTTCTTCTGTTACAAGTGATGCCCCTGTGAGCATGTTTGTGTGTGTTTCTTTCTGCACTTACGTGATTATTGGACCAAAGCATATGCTTGTTTTACTAGATGCTCACCGAGAGCATCTAGTAGAGAGACCTAGATGTTTCACTAGGTTGCCCTAGAAAAAAAAAGTGGAGCTGATTGGACGGTGGAAACACTTCCTGACGCTGCAGGGTGGGCATGAGGGCAGCTGCAATGCCCCTTAAGCTGCAGAAGGGATGCTTACCTCTCAGGGATGCGACTCTGCTGATTTTTAACACAGAATTATTTCCTGGGATTTTGTCTAATATCTGGTACTGGCCTAATGTGTGCAGGAAGCTGTGAAGAGAAGAAAACTCCCCTGCTTCCTGGTGCTGGGTCCTTGTGTCCTAGAAGTTTATTTCGAAGAGAAGGACATGAAAAGTAGAAGTGGTGAAACCTCATACTGAATCTCAGCCACGTTTGTCTTTATACCATAAGGTATTTTACAAAGTTACCCAGGGAAGATGAGGAACAAGAACAAAAAAGGGATTTCAAGGCCTTGCCTTGCCTTTCCTTTCCTCCCTTCCCTCCTTCCTTCCTTCCTATTTTCAGAAGCAAAATAGAAATAGCCTCTGATGGCTAGTGCCCTCCCCTGGGTTGCTGAACATCCAACACTGGAAGCCCAGGTCAGGAGCAGACTGGATTTTGGTGGTTGATTCCAATGATCTTGTGGCCAGGAGGATGTCTTTCCAGTCCTTGGCCAGAGGGAGTGGGAGAGACTCGGTTTATGGTCGAGCCAATCCTTGCCGCGGGGTTTCTAAGCAGGAATTTACCAGAATCCAGGGACGGTTAAGTTCAAGACTCTCCCAGAGCCAGAGCCGGAGTTGAGGGCGCAGTGCCTCCCTGCTGGCGAGTTTAATCAGCAGTGGAGGTGTGACAGGGCAAGTGTTTCCTCCTCCTGCCCTTTGGCCTTGAGACCTGGGAGTGGGGAACTCCAGGGTCAGCATAACAAAGAGCCACAGAGCTGGCACCAGGTTCAAAATTCTGCCTCTTTGCAGCTGTGTGGCCTTGGACAAGTCCTTTAACCTCTCTTTAGAGAGGGACAGGGCCTCCAGATTAGTTACTCTCCGGCCACATCCTTCCACGGGATTCTCCATTCCAGGAGGCAGGTGCCGAAGGAGCCGAGGGGGGCGGGATCCAGACCGGGGTTCCAGTCATGGTGCTGCCACTTGTCTGCATGACCTTGAACACGTCATTTCACCCCTTCGGACTCGTTTTCTGTATTTCTCCTTGAGATGAGTGAGATGAACCAGGTGTAGAGCAGATGCTGGCACCTGGGGAGGGCCAACAAACAGGGACTGGGCAAGGCTGGCCGCCGAAGGTGAGGAGGTGGGAGGCTCACGTTCTTAGTCCTGTGGCAGGGCCTCTTCTTAATTAAGCCTGTTCCTCTGCCTAGACCATGGTTCCCTCCTGCTTCGCTTTTTTTTTTTTTTTTTTTTTTAAACTTTGGCTTCAGATGCCCTCTCCTCCAGAGGCTTTCTTTGAGCCCTCCAAACTCCTGGCCTCCCCCCAGACTAAACTCAGGGACCCTTCCCGCTGCTCCCTTGGCACTCCCTCCCCAGTGTCCCGGCTGCTGTGCCAATCTCTCTACATTAGAATCCTGAAGCTGTCGGGTCTGTTTCCAGATGGACAGAGGCAGGTATAGTTCGTGATCTTACTGGGTTGGCCAAAAAGTTTGTTATGATTTTTTTCTGTACGATGGCTCTAGTAGCGCTTAGTTGTATTTAATTTAATTTGAAACAATTTTGTTAGATTGTATTGTGACAGCTGTCATATCAGTGTGCTTTTAAAAAAAACACCAAAATTGGTGAATTTTGTGCAGCCATTTTAATATTGAAGATGGAAGAAGATACGCAACATATTCCATGTATTATCCATTATTACTTCAAGAAAGGTAAAAATGCAGCTGAAATGTAAGAAAAGGTTTGTGTAGTGTGTGGAGAAGGTGTGTGACTGGTAGAACGTGTCAAAAGTGGTTTGCAAAGTTTCTTGGTACTATTCACCTTTTGGCCAAATAATTCTTTGCTGTGGAAGATGTTTAGCAGCACCCCTGGCCACTACCCGCTAGAAGCCAATAGCAGGAGAGAGCCGACATACTCAAAATACACAAATCAATGAATTTATTAGTGAAAATGAAAAGCACGTCTTTTATTTTATGGAAAAAATGTAATGGACTTTTTGGCCAACCCAATATTTATCTCTGGCTCCCAGCACACCTCCCAGCACACCTGCAATGGTGCCTCTGGCTGTGGGAGGGAGCGGGGAGCTTAGGCCTGGGTCTCTCTCCGCTCCCCCTCATTTACCTACTCGTCCCCAGCCCAGTGCCTGGTGTAGAGTTGACACTCGATGAAGGGGTTGACTACCTAGCTGATTAACATCTGAGGCCTTGCTAAATTGTGGGGGCTGCATATACATTGTAACTCAGTCCTTCCAGCACGCTTTCCGGGTGGGACTGTTATCCCCATTTTACAGATGAGGGAACTGAGTCCCCAGGTTGGAGCATCTTGGCTGGAGGCTCTGGGGGAGTCAGAGCCAGAGTGGAGGCCCAGACAGCTCAGCTGACCACATGCCTCTCTGCAGAGGGACAGCTGTGGGCTCCTAAAGGGGTTTGGAAATAAGGGGAAGATAAGAAAGGCACACAGAACGGTGGATGGCAGTACATTTAGTAATAGCTAAATCCCAGGAGCACTGACTTTGCATCTTTGTTTTAAGGACCCAAGATACAAGTCGGGTTTAATTCTTGAAGTCCTTGTGGTCTATTTTCCCCTTTACAAGTGTGGAAATGAGGCCCAGGGCGCTTAAGGGACTTGGTGGAGGGCAGGGTGTCAAACCCATTTTCACCGGGGGCCACATCAGCCTCGCGTTGCCTTCAAAGGGCCAAATGTAATTTTAGGACTGCGTAACTGTAACTACTCCTTAACTAGGGGCAAGGAGCTTGGCACTGCCGCCAGGTAGAAACCAGGTGCTGGGCCGGATTAAACCAGGCGGAGGGCCGGACTTGGCCTGCGGGCCTTGCGTGTGCCCCCTGTGGGGCAGGGCCTGCCTCCAGCCAGCCTTTGGTTCAGGTGCCCTTTGAGTGGCAGGCAGTGTGTCTGGGGCATTTGGGAGGCAGGATTGGGTGGGGGATACAGAGTAAGGGCTCAGGGAGTGACTGCAGGGGTTGAACAGAGGAGCGACAGGACTTCACTGTGTTCTAAAAGCACTTCCGGCCACTGGTCTGTGAGCTGTCTGTGGGAGGCAGGCTGAGGCAGGGAGGCCAGTTAGTGGGTGCTTCGAAAACTCCAAGTACAGGATCCTAGGAGGAACCCATGAAGGGGCGAGAGAGCTGGACTCCGGATTTGCTGCTGGATGGGATGTGGTGGGGAGAGAGGCCAGACGAAGCCGGCTCCTAGATTTGGGTCCCCCGCGCGTCTCTGGTAGACATCAACTGTGCATGGGAATAAGTGGCGGTCAAGGTCACCGCTGCATGCCGCGCAGCATGCTGGGTGCTTTGCTGGGGACATCTCATTCCAAGCTTTCTAACTGTCCCAACACTCCCATTTTAGAAAGGGTGACACTGAGGCTTGCAGAGGCCACACCGCCCGCCCGGGGACACATAGGCAGCAGGAACCTATACCAGGATTTCAACCTAAGACTGCTGTGCCCTGAGGTTTTCTGTCCTGTTGGCCCCATGTCTGTGCAGAGGTCTCCATGGACACATTCTGGAGTTTCTGGAGTTCTTTTAAAATTTGTTTTCCTCTGGTCCCAATGTCATTAAGGAAGTAAAGGGATGGTTATGTATTTCTAGGCAGGGTAAAAGGGGGTGCTGGTGTTGGGGGGTGGGGGCTGGGAGCAGGTGTGGGCTGCTTTGGCTATTCAAATATTCTGCAGCATAAAAGTGTGTGGGGAGGGAGGGGCTCACAGCCAGGCTGGGGTGATTTGCGTATTCAAAGCCTGGATAACGGTTGGGTCATTGAGGTCAGGGGTCTCCTCCCACACCTCCACTTTTGTTTAAACCTCTGTGTGGGCTCTGAGTGGTCAGCAATTCGCTGCCACTAGAACCTTCTCCTAAAACTCACCCTGCTGGGCATGAGACAGGATTTTGGCTCCTGAAGTCCAGGCCCTGTTAACTAAATCCCCCTTGGTCAGCTAAAACCAATTCACTCCTTTATTCTGTCCTCCCAGCCTCCTTGTCCCCTCGCTCCTCCTCCTCCCTGGAGAGACCGACAATGACCGCCATGGTCAATGTGGACGGCCTTCCGGAGTATGAGAAGAGTCAGATCAAGAGAGCCCTGGAGCTGGGCACAGTGATGACCGTGTTCAGCTTCCGCAAGTCCACCCCGGAGCGCAGGACTGTCCAGGTGATCATGGAGACGCGGCAGGTGGCCTGGAGTAAGACGGCCGACAAGATCGAAGGCTTCTGTGAGTACCTGCTGGGTGGGCAGGGTGGCCCGTCGTCCGAGCCCAGGCCTGTGCATCTCCTCACCTTCCTACCTTGACTTGTCACTGCAGTTGTTGGTTTAATTCCTTCTTTTCCTCTAAAAATGGAAGTGTGGCCATTTTGTCTGGGTCTCTGATGGTTAGAGCAGGTAGGGGAAGTTCCATCAGTTTCTTCAAAGGCCCGCGTGGGCCAGCTTGGAACTGACACTCAGACAGCTCACTGGGCTGGCAGGGCGTGTGCTCAGTCTGGCAGCAGCAGGGGTCTTGGTTCCTGTCGATGGTCCAGCCTCTTGAGGGCGGACAGGCCAGAGTTTGTGGACACTCACAGCTTGGTAGCCAGATAAATGGCGTTTCACTGTCCTGCAAACCGCAGTGAGAGGCCTTTCCTTTAGCTTGTGTGGACAGTGCACGTTCCGTAGCTTTCGGAGGCAGTGTGGGTCCTGGTGGAGGTGCCTGCCCTTCCCCACCCCCCGTAGGCTGGGCAAGTGACTCAGTTCCTGAAGGTTGTAAGACTGTTTTTTAACAAAGTGAGGAGACTCAAGTAATTTTCATTTGCAGAGACTTGCTTTAATTTGCATTTTTATTGACTACTGTTTAATTGAAAAATTAAAATGTACACTTGGGGGAAAATAAAAAAAATTCATAAATGTCTCTCTTCTTCAACTCGCGCCCCGCGCTCCACAGGCAAGCTCATCATCAAGTTCTTTTGTCTTCTAGAATTACTCTGTGCTTGTTTAATGTGTGTGTCATTTTTTTTTACACAGATGGATTCCTCCTGCTTTTAATAATTATTTTGGAGGTGGTTTGTTATCAGCACATTGATCTGCCTTCCTTCACGGCCACACAGCATTCCGGTTGCAGTCTAGCCCCTAGAGAGGGATGTTTGAACTGTTTTTGGCTATTAGCTGCAGCAACTATACCTACATTCTTCTTCCTCTTCTCCTCCTCCTCCTTCTGCATAATTCACACACCACGCAATTCAGCTGTTTAAAAGGAACAACTCAGTGGTGTTTAGTATAGACAGAGATCTGAGCCACCACCGCCACAGTCCCTTTTAGAACACTGTCATCACCTCACAAAGAAACCCTGGACCCTTTGCCATCGCCCTCGGGTCCCATCCTCCTCCCCTGCCTAAGCAACCATTCACCTGCTTTCTGCCTCTCTGCATTTCCTGGTTCTGGACCTTTCCTTTATAAATAGAGTTATGGCTTTTTGCGCCTGGCTTCTTCCACTTGGCATGCTGTTTTCAAGGTTCGCCCGTGTGTGGCGTGTGTCAGTGCTGCTTCCCTTTCTATGGCTCTGAGTAATAATCCTTCGCATGGGTGTCCCACCGTTTCCTTACCCGTCCGTTCACTGCTGGGCGTTTGGGTCGATGCCACTTTTGGGCGATTAGGAACAGTGCCACCGTGAACATCAGCGTACAAGTGTTTGTGTGGATGTGTGTGTTCGTTTCTCGTGGGCCCGTGCCCAGGAGTGTAACTGCTGGGTTGTGTGGCAACTCTGTTGGATCATTCTAGAAACTGCTGGGCTGTTTTTCGAGGGGCTGCACCATTTTGCATTCTCACCAGCAGTTCATGAGCGTTATCCATGTGTTATTCTTTTGTACGCGCATGTGGGTATATCCGAAGGACAGCTTCCTGTAAGTGTGGCTTCTGAGTTACAGGGTATTTTAACTTTGGCAGTTAAACACCCCAGGAAAGCCCATGAGGTGTGAGAGTGCCTGTTCCCCACACTTCATCGCACTATGAGGTTCTGGGTGTGGCCATTCACAGGTAGACTCAGGTAGCTTGGCGTAATTCTTCATTTGATTTCTCTTATCGTGAGTGAGGTCACCCAGCTTTCCGAAAGGTTGCTCCTGGCTTCCGAGCCAAGGAGGCCTCGGGTGGCCCAGGGCCAGAAGCCCTGCTTTGAGAACGTGTGGAGGCACCAGCTTTCCTCCCAGTCTTGTTTGCTTTGGCCACACTCAGCCTCCCAGGTGGCTCAGAGGCCTGTTGCAGCTGCGACAGGGTGGGGCCTGCAGGGGCACTGACTGTAAATACAGGTGTGCTACGTGAGAGCGGGCTGGCCCTTTCTCTTTTTTTTTTTTTTAAAGATTTTATTTTTATTTATTTTTAGAGGGGGAGGGAGGGAGATAGAGAGGGAGAGAAACAGCAATGTATGGTTGCCTCTCACATGGCCCTCACGTAGACCTGGCCTGCAACCTAGGCATGTGCCCCGACTGAGAATCGAACTGGGTCCCTTTCCCAGCCCGCGCTCAATCCACTGAGCTACACCAGCCGGGGCTGGCCCTTTCTCTTTTGACCGGCCGGCCCCAAGCCTGGATGACCATAAGAAACACCTGAGGGGCTATTAAAAGTAAAGACTGCTAGAATCTTCTCCTGAAGCTCATTCTGAGGGGCACCAGACAGGATTTTGGCTTCTGAAATCCATGTTCCATAGTTCTCCCACTTCAGTTAACTAAAAGCAATTCTTCCTTCTCCCTGGAGCGGCCGAGGATGACTGTCATTCACTGGGTTGGTTGGGACTGAGTATTGTAGTTAATATGCTTCCAGGTGATCCTGGTAATTAGCCAGGTTTGAGATATACTGTTCTACAGCCTCCTTCCCATCCACTCATCTTCCCTCCCTCCTCCCCTTCCATATTTGAATGCCTGCTCTGCCAGGCACTGTTCTAGGTACTGGAGTCACAGCAGTAATTAGGTCAGATTCAAACCCTCATGGAGCCTACGTTGTCACCAATACAGAAGTATGGAGCTTGGTTTCCAGCACCATTTGATGAGCTTTGCTATGTGACTGTAGGCAAGTTGCATCGTTTTCTGAGATTTAATTCCCTTGTGTGTAGGATGGGAATACTATTGCTGTCCACTCTGCAGAGCTACAGTTGGGAGTGAATAAAGGAGGGAACACGTCAGAGGGGTTCAGCACAGCACACAGTGCGGGATAAGCATTCAGCCCGTGGGCACTGCTCTGTTCCTTTCGCCATTGTTGTTGCAGACGAGTGTGCTTTCCGGGGTGACAGAGTCTTAGGTGTTTGGACTTTGTCTGGTGGACAGCGGGGATCCACTGAAGGGTGTCCAGAGAGGGCTGGTGTGAGTGCGTTTGCGTTTTCAAGCATGCGCTGGCCGTCCTGTGTGGGGCGGCTGTGTTAGTGGTGGTTGTAAAGAGACAGAAAAAGCTTGTTCTGGGGTGGAGGGCTTAGAAACGGTGCTTTGCTGACTGCTCTGAGAGGGCAGGCCTTCGGGCCATGTTCTCAGCCTCCCATTGTCAGTGTGATGTCCTTAGGGGAGCCCCCAGGTGTTGAGTTCCCTCAAAGGTCTTAATAGCAGAACCTGTAGGTTACTCTGAGGTCTACAAAGAACAGGCAAGTATGCGGGAGCATGTGTGCGGCTCTGGAATACTTGGCAAGTGGCGCGTGACTTCCTGCAGGCATTGCATCCTCTGTGGGGGCCTGGATGTGGGTAGGCACACACACAGATCCCACTATCTAGAGCAGTGAGTGTTTCTCAACCAGGGCGGTCCTCCCCTGCCCGTCCTGGGGACATTTGGCAATGTCTGTAGACATTTTTACTTGTGATAATTGGGGGGAGGGCGCTCCTGGAATCTCTGAGTGGGTCAGAGCCAGGGATGCTGCTAAGCATCTTATGATGCCCTGGAAACCACCATCACAGGGAATTAATTTTCAGTACAAAATGTCAGTGGTGCCCAAGTTGAGAAACCCTGGTCTGGAGTCATGTGTTGACTTTGTTTAGAGCTATAAAACGTCATCGGGCATATTAGGGCTTCTCTTTGGGTCCTGTCGTGATGGAGCTGTTTCATGTGTTTGGCCCATATTTACCTTCGTACCGGGAGCTAGACTCTGCTGAGGGACGGGGGCGGAGTCCCTGCCCTGGACGGGAAACAGATTCAGCAACCAGCCATTGCGGGATTGCGTGCTCACTGCCACAGTGAGGGTCTGGACTGGGTGCCATGTGGGGAGGGAGGCTCGGTCCATGTGGGCCTGGTGGAGGTGCTGGGAAGTGGGAGAGACCTCAGTAGAGCAGCTGCTCGCGTGGAGAGTAGAGGGAGAGGCGGGCCAGGTGGTCAGCAGGATGGCCATCATGAAGTGGGATCAGTGGGTGCCATTGAACTCAAGTGTGGAGATGTGTGGGCTAGAGTTCTGGGCTGGTAGCTCTTCTTTGTGGTCTGGATGGCAGTGATTTGGGGGTACAGAGCTGGTATCTCCCCTGGGCTGGAAGGTTCCAGAATCCTCGCTCCACATCTGGTGCCTTGTTGGTGATGCTGGAGGACTGGGCTCAGCTGGAACTGCAGACTGAGCCCCTACTGCCTCGTGGTCCCAGGGTAATTGGACATGAGACATGGCTCCTGGTGTCCCCCTCCCCCCAGGGTGTGTTTCCAAAAGTCTGGGCAGAAGCTGCAGGACTTAGCATCAGAAGTCCCAGAGAGTCACTTGTGCCAGCTCAGGTCACTGAGGCCAGCCCAGGTTCAAGATTGGGGAACTTCCTCACAGAGCGGGAGTGGCTGGTGCGTGTGCGCATCCTGGGTGGGAAGAAACTGATGGTAACCGCCTTGCAGCCAAGTGACCATGAGCACACCTGGACTCTGGATCCTGACTTAGGGTTCAAATCCCTGCTCTTCCATCTCCTAGGTGCATGATCCGAGGCAGTCTGTGCCTCAGTTTCCCTGTCAAGTGAGGTAATAACAGTTCCTAACTTACTGGGTGAGAATTAAATGGATTTTATTTCTTATACTTTTGTATATATGGGAAATATTGTACAATTGGAACAGAATACAGTAAGAGGTTTCTTCCTGCACTGGCTTCTTGAGAGTCTGTGATTCAGGCAGGGAGCTCTGGAAGTGCGGCCTGTGGTTCTTCAGTCCTCCTGGGACCAGCTGAGCAGCCTCCACGTACAAAGCCGCCTGCTCTGGCTCTTTCTGGGTTGAACCTTTTAGGTTCTCCTGCGTCTGAACCATTCATGAGGCAGCCGCCTCAGTGCCACCTGTCTGTGGAGTCTGGGCTGGTGTGGTAATAAGCCATGTTTAGGGCTTGGATGGTGTCCATCTGGACTGAATAGGTTTTAGCCTGATGTTTTCACATACATTTCTCCATCTGCTTATTTTGGGCAAGCTGTGGCTGCCTGTGAATGAGGGATGCTCAAAAACTGAACAGTTCTGTTTGGTATTAGGTTCTTGGCTTGCCTAATAATAATAATAATAGTAATAAAATAATAATAGAAATAAAAAAATAATCGCAGCTACCTCTAATGGATCTTCACAGTAACCCTGCAAGGCAGGACTCATCCCCACTTTATTTTTGAGGAAACTGAGCCCGGGGGAGACGAGGTGACATGCCCAAGACCACACAGCCAGGAAGGGGCAGAACTACAACTTGCTCTGCCTCTCTCTGCCTTTGGAGTCTCTGATTGTCTTCCTGCTCTGTGCTGCTTTCTCCTCCCACATAATCTCAGAGATGTTTCAGTTCTGTGTGTGATAGAGGAGCACCCGGCTGGGGGCCTGAGAACCACAGCTTCGTTCAGACTTTGTTGCAGCAGGAGGGAAGTGTGGCCATTGCCACGTGCAAAGGACACGCTCTGCTGGGTGCTGGTGATACCACAAGGAAGGAGACTCTGGGGGGGTGGGGGCCCTCCTTAGTGGGAGACAGACCTGGCAGGGACCACGAACGCAGTAGCATGGACAAGTGCAAACAGAGCAGGGCAGTGAGATGGGGCGGTGCTACATCCAGCTAGTTTTTAAATCCATCCTTGGGCCTCTTACTCATTAAAAATAAATGAGGATTTTTTTGAAAGTTGTTATTTTTTCAGAATTTTTTCCAGCCCTGGCTGGTATAGCTCAGTGGAATGAGCGCGGGCTGCAAACCAAAGGGTCGCTGGTTCGATTCCCAGTCAGGGCACATGCCTGGGTTGCAGGCCAGGTCCCCAGTAGGGGGCCCGTGAAAGGCAACCACACATTGATGTTTTTCTCCATGTTTCTCGCCCTCTCTTTCTCACTCCCTTCCCCTCTGTCTAAAAATAAATAAAATCTTAAAAAAAAATGTTTTCCAAATAGTAAAAAGTAGATTTTTCTCACAGGCATTTCATGTCTGAGAAGAAGTCCTCTCTGTGGAAGTGGCCCCCGACCTCCTCCAGTCATGCATCTGTGAGAAGTAAGACGCAGTCCCAGCAGCTGCATACTGCCTGATTTTTCAGTTACAGATGTGCAGTTACGGTTTGCAGCAAGCAGCACAGAATTGGAGCCTGAGTGCCAGGTTCCAATGCCAGCCCTGCCACTTCGTGAGCCTTGAACCACTCTTGGCACTTCCCTGGGCCTCCATTTCCACATCTATAGAATGAGACTAATAAAAGAACCTGTCTCCCTAGGGTCTGGGGAGAATTAAATGAAGTAATATATGTAACGTGCTCTCAGCAGGGCCGGGTACACAGGAGAGAGGTGCTCCAGTATTTGTTGCTCTTGTCATCCTTATCATTGTCATTGTCCTTTCATTGTCCTCATCATCATGATCGAACAAGGGGAAATGGGGCTGTGCAATAGAAAGGAGGAGATCAATATTTAGGACTTGCATTTATACAGTGATTTTTCTTGCTGCACCCAATGGATTGGCCAGCTCCCCTTCTGGGATATGTATTCTCCACGTTGGAGCCTGCTGCTGTGAAAATAGAACTGTTTTTATTCCTGACATTGCGACAGACCTGCTTGAATGCTGGACGTTTGAGGAATTGATTTCTGCGGTTACTCAAGGGTTGTCTTCCATCCTGGGTGATGATCACTCGATGTTCTTAGAATTCGTTCTTTTGTTGATTTAGCAAACACTCAAAGAAGACTTGGTGTGTGTCAGGTGTTACTGGGGATAGAGTGAAAAGGACGATAGAGATCCCAAGAGGACTTTACAGTCTCGTAGGAAAGACAGAAGACATTAAATAACTCTGTCCGTCATTTTGGATGGCAATGGATGCCAGGGAGGAAAGAAACAGGGCCTGGTGACAAAGAGGAGCCAATGGGGAACGTTATTTTAACAGGGCAGGCATCAGAGAAGCCTCTCTGGGAAGGCAACACTGAGTTGAGATTTGAAGGGTGAGGAGGAAGAAGCCACGGGAGGCTCTGGGGAGAGAGTGTTCCAGGCGAACAGCGTGTCTGTACAGCTTCTGGATTCGTCAGGGTAGGCTAACTGCAGTGACACGTGACTTCTTGATATGACACAACTTTGACCACTCAAGTCATGATGCAGTGGGATTGGGGGAGTGGGACTCTGCTGTCTGGACGCGTCACCATCCCCTGAGGCATCTGAGGCCATCTCCAGGATCGTCTGTCCAGCAAGCATGTGGGGGAAGGGAAGTGTAGAAGATGGCTTAGGAGGAATTTATGACCCAGTCCTGGAAGGTAGAAGCTTCCCACCTTCCAGTGAGCAGAACTAGGCCTGTGACTAGCTGCAAAGGATGCTGGGAAATATGGGAAATGGGCTTGGTGGGACCTCCCAGGCTCTTCCACAGCCCCTACTTTTGGAAGGTGCAGAGGTGGCTGTAGGAGCCCCACTGATGCTAAAGAATAGAATGATGGTAGATTTGGGAGGTCTTGTATGAATCCAGGAAAACGATTAGGCTTCCCACTGGGCCTCGTGGGAAGGGAATGTGGCGATACTGAGGTCTCTCCTGTTTGTCTGTGACAAGAGCCACAGGTGGTGACGCTGTTCATAGACCAGCCTCGTCTGCCCTCTTAGGTTTCCTTGCTGCCATGGCTTGACACTTCCCAGCAAAGCCTCTCTCCACCTTGACTTTCTGTGTGGCCCCATCAGCGAAGGTTTTGTTTTTCCAGCCTCCCAAGGATGGACTCCCGAGAGAGGTCTCTGATTGGTCAGACCTTTTGAGCCAGTGCAGGGGAGTTGGCTGTACTGACGCCAGTGTCCTCTCTGGTCAGCTTGAGTGTGGGGTGGGTGGGTTAGACGGAGTCTCCTATTGGAGAATGTAGTCTGGCTTCTTCAGGGCTTGTGGGCAGGGTGGGTCCCTATAATGGGTTGAATTATACTGTATCCTCCCCAAATTCATATATCAAAACCCTAACCCCTAGCACCTCAGAATGACCTTATTTGGAAATTGAGTTGTTGCAGATGTAGTTTGTTAAGATGAGATAGCGCTGGATAGGGTGGACCCCTATTCCAATCTGACTGGTGCCCTTCTAAGAATACACACATACACACACACACACACACAGAGGGAAGGCCATGTGGTGATGGACGCAGAGGTTGGAGCAATGCACCTGCCATATAAGGAACACCAAAGACCACCAGCCATCACCAGAAGCTAGGAAGAGGCATGGAACAGACCCTCCCAGCCCTCCGAAGGAACCAACCCCGCCAACACACAGATCTTGGACTTTCAGCCTCCAGACTGTGAGACAATGGATTTCTGTTGTTTAAGTTACCCTGTTTGTGGTGCGTTGTCATAGCTGCCTTAGCAAAGTGGAGCAGTGGGGTGAGCACAGCAGTTAATGCGTCTGTTTGGCCACAAATATCATGGATGAGTTGGAGTTTGTTGGGAAGGAATTTAAGTGTATTCCAAGTGCCATCTTATTTCCTGGTTGCACTGGATTTGGCTTGGGCCATGGGGGCATGAGAGACAGTGAAGCGTACTGGTTAAACGTGGGAACTAGAGCCAGCCTGCTTGGGTTTGAATCCCAACTCTGGCTCGTTAGCTGTGTGATCTTGGACAAGAGACTTATCTCTTTGTGCGTCTGTTTCCTTAGCTGTGAAATGTGAAGAATGACAGTGCCCAGCTCGTAGGTTCCTTAGGAGGGTCAGATGGGCTCCTGTCAGCTTAGAAAGGGGCCTGGGAAATACTCGGTTGCTTTGTTCTTACTACGCCTCATGCTTCTCTCCTGTATCCCCTTGAAGTCTCTCCTTCAAAGAACCACGCCTCCCCTTTGGAGAATCCTGTGCGTGTCCAGTTAGTTGTAGCTGATCCAGTTCGTGCCCCCTTGGCCGTGGGGTGTGCTCGTGGGTCTCTTTCCGTCTGGCCTTGGGGAATGAGATGTCCCAGCCCGGAACTCCATCTGGCTGTCAGCGGGGAGAGGAGAGGCAGCTGGAGTGTGGAGTGTGGACATCCCTCTCTGAGAAGCCAGAGGGCTGGGCACAGGAAGCCTCTGTCCCTTGCAGTAGTGCCAAGCCCTGGAATTCAGGTGTGTCCCAATTTGTGTAATTAGAAGCTCCTGAATAGTTAGTGTGAGTTAGATCTCTTCTGGATGTCTAACTAGGAGAGGGGGCTGTTAGAAGGTATCCTTCGGTACATCCTTTTGGAAAAAATGATCGCCTCCCTCCCCCGCATCGACCCTAGTGTGCATTTTCACATATTGGCTAGCCAAATGCTGGGTCTTGTTTTGTCCTGGAAGAGACTTAAGTGCCATGCAGTTTGGAGTGGAAGCCAGAAAAGCGTTGGTGGTGACTTTCCTGTCCCCTGGCAGTGCCTGACCTCAGAGCCAGGTGCTCAGGATCCTCACCCCAGACTGTGAACTCTGGCAGGCAGGGACCCATCTGTTCTGCCCACCAGGGAGGACCCCCAGCACCTAGTCTGTGCCTGGCCCACGGCGGACACTTCACAAACACACGGTCTGCAGATGACTCAGGGAAAGGACCTGGATGCCCTCTCTTTCTCTCCAGAGACAGAAGTATCTGGGGTTAAGATAGGACATCTCTGTGACAACTTCCTCTTTAACCCTACATGATGGTTTCGGTCTTGGCCCTGCACTTACTGGCTACGTGACCCTGGGCAATCCACTCAGCCTCTTAGCCTTTTAGTTCCTCAGTTTCCTCATCTGTGAGATGAGGCAGTGGCAGAGCCATGCTGCAGGATCTTGTGAACACGACATCTGTAAGTGCACGGAGTGTGTACTTGACGCGCGCCTGGTGCTCCTGCTGCCCCATTGGTTTGTCAGAGCCTGTGTTTCTGGTGCTCCTGCTGCCCCGGTGGTTTGTCAGAGCCTGCGTTTCTGGTCCGTGGAGGTGCTGTGGAGCCCACATACTCAGAGGCCTCCTCCTCCAGCTATTCTGCGGCGTGGGGGTAAGAGTCTGATTGGGGTTCAGGTCGCTTTGATTTGAGCAAAGAGGTGTAGGTAGGCAGCTCAGCTCCTTGCCTTTCCCCTTCTGCGAGTCTGGGGGTGGGGCAGGACTTGGAGGGGGAGTGTCAACAGGGCAGTGGTGAAGTTTTATTTTGTAAACAGAATCAGTAATGATGCCAGTTTGGGGTGCAAGAGGCCTTTTCGCTCTCCTGGCACAGTTGGGAGGAAGCTGTGAGATGCGGCTTTCATCTGACATGAGTTGTGGTGGTGGCCATCGTGGAACTGGGTCGGGGGGTGCTATGTCTGTGTGTGCACAGAAGCATCCTGTTCGGAAAGGAGAACAGGAGAACATGGAACTTACTCATTTGTAGACTGGAGACTAGCAAAGTTACAGTGAGTGCAGCCCAGGAGACAGCAAATGTGGCAGGAAGAGAGGACCCTGCAGGGCTCACGGGAGAGTCGCCAAGCTCAGGATGGGGGTCCTGCTGGCCAGGTGTCACCTCGCACCACGCCCAGCCACTCCAGGCTACTCGGAGCCTGTTGCCAGCCCCTGCTAGTGGGAGCAGCCTCCCAGCCCCCGTGCTGGCCCGGGGACTGGCCTGAGGAGGACTCATGTTCCCGGGGAGGCAAGGAGGACCCATGCTGGGGTGGCCCAGGGTGAACCTTATGGTGATTTCCTGTTTAAGGCAGCTCTGAGCTGGCCCGCTCTGACCTTGTTTTATTTCCCCTAATCAAAATAACTTTTAGTTTTTTCTAATTGTAGAACTACTATGTATTCATTAGTAGAAACATTTTAGCTGTGCCTGGCAAGGGGAACAACCTCTTCGCTCACACTCCAGCACCAGAGGGATGTGTGTTAACAGTTGGAGTACACTCTGCCAGATCTTTTTCTGTTCGAGATATAGATCCATTTTTACCGAATGCAGTCTTTTATAACACTCCTTAGTAATATGTCCTTTTCATTCTGTGCTCCATTGCGACCATATTGTTGTTATTATTATTGTTAGCTATTTTAGGTATTGAGGTGGGTATAGAGACTAAGATGACAGACAAACACCAATGTACTCGACAGCAAGCCTTGAGTACATTCTAGGGTCTGACTGCTGGGGTTCAAATCTTGGCTGTGTCGCTTACAATGGCTGTGACCATGGCCAAGTTGTTCAGCTTCTCAGTGTGCCCATCTGTAATGTGGAGTCATAGCGATGCTGTCCTGCTGGATTCTCGTGAGGATTAGGTAAGCTGATTATGTAGCGCACTATCGGATAGTGCCTCAAAGTATCCCAAAGTACTCCATGAGAGTTAGCTGCTGTTGCTATTATTACTATAGTTGTTGCTGTTATTATTATTTCTATGCACTCTGTGTTAGGCAGAATAAAGGTGCACCCTCACCCCCCCAACGATGTCCGTGTCCCAATCTCCAGAACCTATGGCTCTGTGATGCTATATAGTAAAAGGCTCACTGCAGAGGTGATTGAGGATCTTGAGGTGGGGAGATTATCCTGAATTACCGAGTGGGCCTGATGAAATCACAAGGGTCCTTATAAGTGGAAGTGGGAGGGCGGAGGGTCGGAGTGATAGGATCACTGGCTGGGAAGGTGGAAGGGTCCACAAGCCAAGGGATGCCAGCAGAGTGCCGCAGCCGGAAGAGGCAGGGAACGGACTCTCCCCGGGAGCCCTGCTGCAGCTTGATTTTAGCCCACTGAGGCCCATTTTGGTTTTCTCAGCTCCGGAGCCATAAGACGATAACTGTGTGCTGTCTTAAACCACTGAGTTTGTAGTGATTTGTGTAGCAGCCTCAGGAAGTGAATATACCCTCCTGACCAATGTAGACAAATTATAGTATTTGCTTTGGGTCTCTTTTTGGCTTTTTTTTTTTTTAAGAAATAAAATATTACAAATATTGCTAAGACCTCATCTATACCCCTCCTTCTCTAGAGAAACCAATATCATGTGATAATTACTATTCCCATGCATGTTTTTTTACATTTATTTCAAACATTGTATTCTATAATTAGTATGTAATATATTGTTTGTGAGGTATCCTCCTCGACTTTGGTAGTGTTATTTTTAACTGCTGTCGGTGGTCTCTGTGAGTACACCTTGGGAAATTCGCCTGTCCTTTTGATCATGGACACAGGTTGTTTCCAGTTGTGAAAAACGTCCCATTCTAAGTGTATGCTCCTGTTTTGTTTGAAATGGCTACAGTTTCCCACCTTATTTTTATTTTCTTAACCACTCTTCTATTTTTGGATGTGACATAGTTTATTATTTTGCTGTGTCAGCCATTGATCCTGGGGACATTTTTCTAGCTAACTCTTTACCCATAGGATACATTTCTGAAAGAATTTCTGGGAAGAAGGAAAGGCTGTGTCACGGGCTTGGGGCACAGAGTGTTCAGTCGTCCCCGGGGAAGCCGCGCCGCCCCGTGCACCCTTGCTAGCACCTGGCGGCTGTCAGCTTTTCCATCTGTTACAGACAGAATTCTTCAACAAATGAAGGGTCTTATGAGTGGGGTTTGCACTTCTGTCTCCTCCCGGCCTGGCATTTATTCTGGTCCAGGCCCAAAAGCAGCAACTCGATTCCCCTGAAGACTGGTGCCTCTCACCATGACATCAGCATGACCGCCTGGGACGGTGGCGGGAAGAGACTAGTGCGCTTGGTCTGTGGACCGCGGCTGCTGGTCTGTCCTCATTCAGTCCACACACGAAGTTGCTGTGTTCCTGATCTTGATGAGAAACTTGATGGGGAGGGAAGCCTAGAACTTTCCAAGGTCAACAGCTGGGAACTCGTTCTCGGGATTTTAATTGCTCAACTTGTGTATCAGTAGAGCAACCATCTTCTGGGATGTGACTTGAGTGTCATTTTCCCTTCTCAAGGATAAAGCTTTTATCTTTATTTTATTTATATTATTTTTTAAGAACTTAAAATTCTCACTCAAGGATATGTTTATTGATTTGAGAGAGAGAGAGGAAGAGAGAGATAGAACGAACGCATGCGCAACATTGATGTGAGAGAGAAACATCGATCTGTTACCTCCCATACGCACCTGGACTGGAGCTTAAACCTGCAACCTGACCAGGAATGGAACCTGCAACCTCTTGGTGCATGGTACGATTCTCCAACCAACTGAGCTGCCCGTCCAGGGCAAGAATAAGCCTTTTAATGACCTTCCATTTTGAAGCTGGTTCCAAAAAATGTATGGCTTCACCGAGCTGCCAATCAGAATTAGGTCTTCAGTCCTTTGAGGCAAGTGGTGTCTTGTCTCCGTGCATTTAGCGTCTGGCACTGGGTGACCCCAGTAGCTGTTCAGTAAATGTGTGCTATTGAGCTGTTGCTTTTTTTTTTTTCCAAGGAGGACTCTACTTTCTCTCTCTGTAGGTTTGCTCATTCTGAACATTTCATATAAATGGAATCATACAATACATAGCCTTTGCATCTGACTTTGTTTAATATAATGTTGCCAAGGTTCCTCACGTCATAGAGTACTTTATTCGTTTTTATGGCTGAATAATATTTTACTGTGTGGCTGGACCACTGTTGTGTATCCATTCATCACCTGATAGACATTTGGGTTGTTTCCACTTAGGACTGTTAGGAATAATGCTGCTGTGAACATTTGTGTGCAAAGTTTTGTGTGCCTGTTTTCATTCTCTCGGATATCTGCCTGAGAGTGGAGTTGCTGGGTCACCTGTAACTCTGTCTGTAGTTGTCTGAGAAACTGTCAGACTGTTTTCCGGAGTGGCTGGCTGCACCACTGTGCTTTCCCACCAGCACTGTACGAAGTTCCAGCTTCTCTGCATCCTCACCAGCACTTGTTACTGTCTGTCTTTTTGATGGTAGTCATCCTAGTGGGGTGAGGTTCCAACTCATTGTGGTTCTGATTTGCATTTTCCTGATGGCTCATTGCTCTGTTTTACACAGAAACTCATTATTTATGCTTCTTAGTTGATGCACTGTTTTCCCATGAAACACTTGCTTTCTGTGGGCAGGGTTCTGACCATACTTTCACTTTCCTGGAGCAAAGCGTTGCCATCTGGTGCTTACGATGGAGCAGAGGAGTGAAGAAACTCTGGAAAGGTTAGCGTGAGCATGTGGGGTGTGGACACTGATCAATAGGGATGTAAGTCCTGGCTTGAGTTTAGAACCATGAAGTTTGAACCATTACATCTGCTTTTGGGGGCCAAAGGACCATTTTTGGAAGGTGTAGCCTCCCCTAGTTTTCTTAGTAAATGTTCAAGTTCATTCCGATGCTGTGGGTGAGGTGTGGCACATTTTCTATCCTTTCAAGGTTTGATCCCACGGTCCAGGGTGTCCAGACTTAGTTATCTTTTCACAGAGCCCTGGAAATGCCTTCTCACTTCCTAGCTGCTCACTCAAGCCCCTCTGCCTGCCATTTGACTGCCAGCCACCCCCTAAAAGGAGGAGTTGGGGGAAATGGAATTGGGAGGCATCGCTGGCACTGGAATAGGGAATGTTCTGAAAAGTTTGGGAGCACCTTGCCCTGGCCAGTGTGGCTCAGTTGGTTGGGCATCATCCTGCAGACCAAACGATTGTAGGTCAGGACACATGCCTGGTTGTGATTTTTGTCCTCATTTGGAGTGCCTTTGAAGGGCAACTGATTGATGTTTCTCTCTTGCATGGATGTTTCTGTCCTCTTTCTTGCTCCCTTCCTATCGCTCTAAAAAAAAAAAAAAAATCCACGCCTGGGAGCACCTTGAAGGCATAGTAATGATTGCATTTCTGGATCCTGTGCCACGAGTCAGCATTGTGCTGAGCGCTACAAGCGCATATGTATATGGGTGTTCATGCGCATTTTCCAGTAATCACAATATGCCTTTTTCTGTGACTTAGGTGAGTTTGGGTGACATGCCAAAGGGTACTGGACTTTCTAGAGGAACTATATCAGGCCAATTTCCCCCAAATACCATAAAATGTAGATTAAAGGATTGAAAAGAGAAGCCATGGGCTGGGAGAAAGTGTTTGCAAAACACATGGCTGATAAAGGACTTGTATCCAAAATATAAAAAGCACTCTTAAAACTCAACAGTAATACAACAAGCAACCCAATTAACAAGTGGGTAAAAGATCTGAACAGACGCCCCACTCCCTCTCCTAACCCACTCACACCGCCCCGCCCACCTGTCCATTCTGCTGCAGACAAACGGCCCCTCCCAGACCAGTGCTGCCCAGTAGAAATACAGCGTGAGCCATCAGTGCCTGCCACGTATATCGTTTAAAACTTTTTAGTCACCACATTAAAAAAGGTAAAAAGAAAAAGAGGTGACATTAATTTTAACAATAAGTTTTAGGTTACTTAACATATCCAAAGTATTATTTCAACATGTACACAATAGAATTCTTATTGAAATTTAATATCCCTGTGTTTGAGTCTTCAAAATCTGGTGTGTAGTTGATACCCGTAGAACATTTCAGTTTGGACCAGTTCAATTTCAAGTACTCAATAGCCATGTCGGGCTGGTAGCTGCTGGATCAGACAGTGCTGTTCTAGAATATGCCTCCTTCCTCTTTTCGCATTACCCACTTCCTTTGTCATCTCCGTATTCTTCCTTCTTCCAAGCAGCAAAGGTGTTCTCCATGTGGCAGCTGCTGTGATGGTCATGCTATGAATCATGTCCCACTTCATGAGGTCAGGTGGCTGTATTTTCCCATGGAGGCTGAAAATGTGCAGCTGTGCATGTCTGCCGGCTTTGCCATCTGCTTGGGTGTCTATCTGAGATTTAGGCGTGATACCCAATCACGGGGCCTGAGCACCCAGTCCCTGCTGTGCTTCTGCAAATTACTGGGCAGTCCCAGTAGAACCTTCTCTTGGAAGTGTGGCCTGTCCCAGGTAGCACTGATCAGCTTCAGTGTCTGTGGAGACTCAGGGGTCTGCTGACATGTGGCACAGGTTGGCAACTGGTCTTGTAAATTGTGATTGAGTAAATTATATGTCTGGAAACAAAGCAGAGTGCTGGGGGGCATAGTGAAGGTCAGGGAGGGGATTTGGGTATGGAAGGCCTCACTGAGATGGTGACATTTGAGCCAAGACTTGGAAAAAGTGAGGTGTGAGTTCTGGACTCGGAGGAAGAGTGGAATAGGCACGAGCTGGGCCTCAGTCTCCTCTATCAGCCAGTGACCTAGACTGGCTGATTTTGTGGCAGGGAACAGAAACCATTGGAGACACTCCTGCTGCTTGCCCTTGGCTCTGTGGGAAACCTCTGCCAACACCTGCGGCTGTGCCTGTGGGCTTCTGCTGACCTCTGCAGCAGGGCAGTCCAGGAGAGTTAGTGCTTTTGGAGGGGACTGAGGACAGATGGGGAGCTGGTGGGCCAATGCCCCAGTGCACTTGCCCTCGGTTGGGACAGCTCTGAGGCGTGTTCTCCACTGGCATCTAGGGTTCCTGGTGATTTCAGTCACATTTGCCCACAGGGCTAGTGGGCTTGGCAACAACCTTGTACTGGCTACATTGCTTGCCCGGCTCACTGCCCTGGACTCCTCCTGGTGATTCCTGCATAAAGGACTTGGGTGTGCATCCTGGCCTCAGCACCTGGTTCTGTAAGACAGAGACACTTAGATCTGCGTTAGGAAGCACTGGGGCCAGAACTGGCCGCTCCGACACTCCCTGTTTTCCCTGAGCTCTGCGTGCGCACGCAGTTGTTACTGGTGCCAGGACATGTGTGTGTGGCTCTTTCCCTCACCGCTGATTACCCGGTCTTCCCTGCCACTTGTCCAGAGAGAGTGTGTCTGATGGTCACTCACCACTGCCAACGCACAGGCCGGGATCTGTTGACTGGTATGGGGTCAAAAACCAGCTTAAACAAAAAAGAGAATTTACTGGGATGTGGGGCTGAGAAGAATGCGCAGTAACTCACAGGTCCCAGGAACCAGGGCCTTGGGGAGCAGAAACAGGAACTGCCTCTCATTCTCGGTCCATCTTTCTGCCGGTCTTTGCTCTCTGCCCACGTTCTCTCTTTCTCAGACAGGCCTGGTCTGCAGAGCAGACTGCGGGGCTGTGAGCAGCCCCAGCCCGGCCGCTCGCTGAGAGTGCCGCCTTCTCTCAGCATCCACAGTTGGACTCATGGAGGCCACATTGCCAACTTTGCCTACTGGCTACAGTTTACTCCTAAACCAGCTTGTGGCACTTGTGCAGACGTTTGTGGACATGCGTAGAGCCGTGAAAAACTTGAGTCGTCGTCCCACACGCGCTCTCCGAGCCAGCTGCCTTCTCGGTTCTGCTGTCCTGCTGGTAACGGGCATCCTTTTCACAGACTACCACGGCCGCATTTTTCTCACTTTCGGGTTTCTGTTGGTGATTTTGTTGTTTCACATGCCACCACCAAGTGCTGCCTCATGCTCCTAAGCCCAGGAAGGCTGTGATGTGCCTTACGGGAAAAGAGCACATATTAGACCAGCTCGTTTAGGAGTTAAGTCATATTGCTGTTGGCTGTGAGTTCAATGTCAATGAATTAACAATACATAGGAAATAAGGTGTCTACGCAGAAACACACAAAAAACTGAGAGTACGTATTGATCGGTTGGTGAAAATACCACGACCAGAGGCTCGCAGGAACCTGACAGTGTGTCTCTCTGTCCCAGGAGCACTGGTTCAGTGTTGGCTGACTCAGTGTCCCCCGTGACCTTACGGGGTAGGACTACTGTGCATGTTGAGAATGGGCTCTCTGTGTCAGTCCAGGGATGAACCTCCAGCTCTGTTTTGTCTGCCCACCACTTGGGCCAGTGACGTGGCGTGAATGCTAGACGAACGGGGTCTGCAGAGGCCAGAGGATAGGTGGGAGAGCATGCATCTGGCTTCCTGCCCCAGCTTGAGAGAGAGTCTCCTGGGCCTAAGCCAACCGTCCTGAGTTCAGATGCTCACTGGTGGGTGACCTTGGGTAAGTCACTTTACCTCTCCACACCTTAGTTTTCCCTTCTATTTAAAATAAGGGAAAATATTATCCCCTTTATCAGACGGTTGCATGGAGGAAATGAGTTAATATGAGTGATTAGAAGAATGCCTGGCACATAGTAACTGCTAAATGAATGCTGGTGGTCGTTGATAGTGATCGCAATGATTTCTGTTTTCTATTGCTGTGTAACAAGCCATGCCAAAACCTGGTGGCTTGAAACTGCAATGGTTTCTCATTTTGCATAATTCTGAGGGAGTCCCACTGCTGGTCGTGCTGGCCTCACGTGCATGGAAGTTCTGAGACTGCTCCGTGCACGTGACTGGCAGTCGGTGTTGGCCATCGGCGGGGGCCTCTGTTCTCCACGTGCCTCCCGTCCTCCAGTTGGCTGGCCTGGCTTCCTCAAGCGGAGGTCTCCAAGGACCATTCTGAGAGGCAGAAGGCAAAAGCTGCAAGGTTTCTTGAGTTCTGGGCCCTAGAACTTGCACAAAATCACCTTGGCCTCATCCTGTTGGTCAAAGCAGTCAGAAAGCCAGCCCAGATTCGAGAAGAGGGAATCAGGCCCTTCTTTTGGTGGAAGGAGCTGTGAGATGTAGTGGTTGTATTTTTTAATATACCGCAGTGTCCTTATCATCCATTATCATCATCATCATCATCATCATCTTCATCATCTTGAGGGTCACTGTCTACTTCCTCATGGAGGCACTAGCGTGGTTTCGAATGCCCTTGATCAATTCTGTTTTGTGGGACTACGGCTTGGTAAGCATAGTTGGTACAAGAAGATGTCTCAGATTGCACCTGCCCTTCAAGAAGACTCCCAGTGTTTAACTAAAATATCAGAGGGTACATGGCCATCCTTTTACTTTTATTGATGTGAACACTTACGACATGTTAGGCTTGGCCCAGGGTGTGCAAAATTCAGACAAGTTCCCTGTCCCCGTGGGGCATATAGTCTGGTGTCCCTATTCCTTGGGGGAGAAATAAGGGGATTCAGTGAACCCTTGGGTTCGAGAGCAAGAACTCAAAGGAGAAGTCAAATTCTGGGAGGGAGGGGACAAGCTAGAGAGACCTGGTTGTCATGTACTCTGTTCCTTCCTACCACGTGACCTGGGCCCAGTCACTTCCTCTCTGTGGGCCCGAGGCCCTGGTCTGTGAAGGGAGGATTACAGTGCTTCATCGGGTTGTTGTGATGCTTCAGTGGGCTGGTGTGCTAAGCTTTCACAGTGTTCCGATCATTTCCATCCCCTGTGCCTTGGTTTCCTCAATGGTGAGGGCCTCTCTGGCTCAGAGTCTGTGGGTTCAGTCAGCTCCTCACCTCCCACTTCTCTGTCAGTATACGCCCCCGTTAGTCTCTCTTATTCTGTCACTCCTTCTCTGTGGGAGCTCTGTCCTACTGTAGTTACATACTATTTCTGTGGGCATCTGGCGCCTCCTGCCTTTCTGTCAGCCCTGGAAAGGGGGCTCTGTTTGCTCTGCTCGCTGCTGCAGCGTGATGCGTGGTGACCGGCACACACCAGGTCCACCGTAGACATGGTCTGAGGGGCGAATACTGTTCTTTTCCTGCCTGGGCTACAGTGAAGTGGAGCTCTGGAGAGTTGAGCTTCAGGGACCATCTGTCTGCCGAGGGCTGTGTTTCTGGAGGCCTCGGTGGCCTGGACGACAGCCAGGCCAGAGCCAACCATCAGGCGCAGCCTCCGTCAGATGTGGCAGGCCCGGTTGGAGCACGCAAGCAAGGGAAATGGTCGGAATAGTTTTTATGAGGGTTTTCTTGTCATGGGTTTCCATGGAAACTGAGGGCTGTCCACCCCATCACCCTGGTAGAAGGGAGGGTATTTAGATGGAGCATGAATAGGGGAGATTTGCTGCTCCTTCCATAAATTAGTGAGAACTCACCAAATTTCTTTTTCTTTCTTTCTTTTTTTTTTTTTTTTTTGGTGGAGGACTCTTGGAATAAAAAATAAAAACAAATACAGGCTTTGAGTGAGAACTTAGGGTATAGCTAATACTCTCATTTCATATCATTGTTCTAAGCACCCTCTCCTAGGCAGGTGCAACTTCCCTGATTTTCAGATGAGGAAGCTGAGAGTCAGAAAGGATCAGCGACTTGCCCAAGGACACACAGCCAGGGAGCGGCAGAGTTGGGGTTCAAACCCTGGTCTGCCTGCTTCTGGAATTTGGTGGGGGTGGTGAGGCTTGGGCTTGGAACATAAAGATCCTGCTGGGTGCAGGGCTGTTCCCGGGGATACATGGGGTGGGGGGAGGTAGTCTGTGTCCCTTCCACAGCCAGGCGGTTGGGCACAGCTGGCAGGGGAGGCTCATCTGAATTTCCTGGCAGAGTCAGGTTCAGAGAAGCTAAGGATTGGGCCCACAGTGCCCAGAAAGCCTGAGGCCACACCAGGTACCACTCCTGACTCCTTGTCCAGTGCCCTTTCGTGCTTTCTGGTGTGGGATCGGGGGAAGCGGTCATCTAAGCCATCTCAGGAAGACTGGACCATATCCTGTTTGAGTTTTTTAAATTACCTGGACTATGGTTTTATTTTCCATTGAAAGAGGAATACACGTTCATTGCAGAACTGTTGGAATACACAGTAAAACACAGACAAAAGTATATCCCATTGCCTACCATCCAGAGATCGCTGGACCCGAGCTAGCATTTGTTGTATTTTATCTTTAAGGGTCATGATCTCTTGCTAGATAGGTGTGCCTGGTATTTAAAAAAAAACTTTTAAAATGAATCTTATGAAGTGTAATTTCCACGCAATGAAATGCACCCACTTAAAGTACATATTATCGTGCATTCTGAGACGTGTACACTTGGTGACCACACTAGCCTGATAATGGCAAAGGACACTCCCATCCCCCCGTGTCCCTTTGCAGTCAGCACCCCCACCCCCACTCCAGGCAACCCCAGTCTACTTTCTGTTTTGAAATTTCACATAAATGGAATCGTAGAGTCCGTACTCTTGTGTGGTCACCTTCTCATGCTCAGCATAATGACCCTGAGGTTCGTCCATCTGTCGTGAGTCTTGGCAGTCTGTTCTTTTCTGTTGTGGAGTGGCACTCCATTGTCTGAGTGCACCGCCATCCCTTCCCCGCTCTCCTCATGGGCGAACTTGGGCCCTTCGGTTTCTCCTTCTGTAAGGTGGGGGAACCTTAGCTATTTTACTGGATTGCTGTGAGGTCTGAGTTCCTATGAGTGATGAGAAGAATGTCTGGCACATAGCAAGTGCCGAATGAACGGTGGTTGTTATTGATAGTGTAATAATGGTTTTAGTTACCTACTACCGTGTAACACACTACCCCCAGAACTTGGTAGGAGACATTGTAAGTGTTTTCAGTTCAGGGCTCTTTTAAATAGTATGAATGAATGAATAATATGAAAAAGGGAAGCCGGGATGGCTACTGCCTTTGCTGCAGCTCGGATGCTGTGTATCTTAGGGACAGGTTGATAGCCTGCTTCTTCTAAGATGGGCAGGTTTTATGTTGAGGTTTGGGCGCTTTGTTTCGGGGGCTCTGATCTGCTCAGAGCTGGCCCTACTTCTCGCCCTGTGTCCTGCCTTGAGCCTGGCTCCGGTCTTGCTGGGCAGGCTTGCCTCACTCAAGCCTCAGGAAGTGGCCTCTGTAGAAAAAAAAAAAAGTATAAGCAGCGGGTGATGAGCTTTAGGCCGAGTGAGCAGATCACTGGAGCGCAAAGCCCCAGAATAGATCTTTCTCTGCTAAGTTGCCGAGCAAGTGGAGGCAGTGGCAAATGCTTTGCATAATTTCCTCCCCCAAACGAAAAGTTTTACTGTGAACAACTTCTTGGGACCAAAAGAAAAAAAAAATAAAAAAGATCCAAGTTTTTTTTTCTGAGAAGCACAGAATGAGAGCCAGACAGGCATGGGTTTGAATTCCAGGTCCACCATTTTGCAGGCTGTGTAATCTTGGGCAAGTTTCTTTACCTCTCTGAGCCTTACTTTTCCTCTAGTCACTGACAAAGATGAGACCAGACTCTGTGTGTGTATGCAAAGCACCTTGCACTGCATTTGACATGTGGTGGGATCCTATAAATATGGAGTGTCTTTTCCCCTCTTTATTTTGTCCTCTTTCCTTGTCCTAGAACTTATGCCTCAGTTTCTATTAGCTTCCTAAGTGTGGCAGGCAAGAGGGGAGGGGTAATGTTTGGCTTTTCTAGGAAGATGCTTCCAGAACTGTCTTTGAAGTAACGTACTCTGCCTCTGCAGGTCATGGGAGAGGAAGATGAAATGTAGGTATATGTGGTAGGCACGAATACTCCCCCAAAGATGTCCATATCCTAATGCTTGGAACCTGTGGGTCTGCTCCCTTATATGGCAAAGGGACTTTGCAGATGCAATTAAGTTAAAGATCTTGAGATGATCATCCTGGATTGTCCAGGTGGGTCCAATGTCATCACAAGGTCCTTATAAGAAAGAGACAGAAGCTTCAGAGTGAATAGAGTGACATCCTTTGAAGGTGGAGGGAGAGGCCACAGGCCAAGGAGAACAGAGGGCCAGGCCATTGGAAGCTGAAAATGGCGTGGAAGCCGATTCTCCCAGGAGCCTCCAGAAGGGCCCAACCCTGCCCACACCTTGGCTTCAGCCCAGGAAGACTGATTTTGACCTTGGAACTGAAAGAAATTAAATTTTTATTGCTTTAAGCCACTGTGATTGTGGTAATTTATTATAGCAGCAATAGGACACTTAGAAAACATGGTAGGTTTATTACGGTTTCATAGGAAGGTAACTTCTCAGATGATGACATTTGGTTCATTTTTATGTTTTTGCCCTTCTCACTTGGAGGGACTGTCTCGGTCTGGCCTTCAAGACTTGGGGGACTCTGGCTCCCCTGAGACCTGGTCTCGGAGCCTCAGGGTCTGTGGTCAGGGCCGTGAGCCCCTGTGGCCAGGATAACTGCTGCAAAGAGGCTTCCTCTCTCTCGCTTTCTTGAGCAGGAAGGGAAATGAGCTGCATGCTCGCGGAGGTCAGGCTTCCTGTGTGCTGCTGTGGCCAGCCCGCCGCTCCGGGGTCCGGGTGGGGTGGGCGTGGGGGCTCACTGCCCATTGATCTCTGAAGCAAGCTCCTCCCTGTCTGGTGTGGATTTGTGTTTTTAGAGAGAGGAAGGGAGGGAGAAAGAAGGAGAGGGGGAGAAACATCAATGTGCAGTTGCCTCTCGCGCACCCCTTACTGGGGACCTGTCCTGCAACCCAGGCATGTGCCCTGGCTGGGAATCGAACCAGCGATGCTTTGGTTCACAGGCCCGTGCTCAATCCACTGAGCTACACCAGCCAGGGCTGTGTTTAAGTTTTTAAAAAACAATTGTTTCATTGTAATTTGGCACCAAATGGCCGCTGGAGGTGTGAGTGTTAGAGACTACTGCTAGTCCCTGTGGAGAAGCAGGGCCTGGGGACTCTCTGTTGGGAGCTGTTTGGGTCTGTCTTGGGCCCTCTTTCCATGTTCTTCCTGTGCCACACTTGTGAGGTGACAGGGGTGGTGGGTGGTGGGCATTCACATTCAGTAACAACTGTTACATTTAAGGAATAACACTGGCTGAGCAGTGAAAAACATCCCAAGGCTGCGATCTTGTTCACTGGTTGCCATCTGTGACCTCTGTCCTTTCCTGTCCCGTGACATCCCCTTTTATTGATGATGACTCCTGTGTAGGCAGATAGTGGCCTCCAAAGGTGTCCATGAACCTGTGAATCTGTGGCCTTATCTGGCATAAGAGAATTTGCAGATGTGATTAAGTTAAGGAGACTGATATGGGGAGATTATCAGAGATGGTGTGGGTGGGTCATGCCATCGCAGGGGTCTTTAAAAGATGGAACAGGGAGGGTGGACGGTCAGAGTCAGAGAGAGAGTGAAACTTCTGGCTTTGAAGGTAGAGGGAGGGTCCCCAAGCCAAGGGGTGCATGCAGCCTCTAGAAGGTGAAAAAGGCAGGGAAACAGATCCTCGCTGGGGCCCCCAGAAGAAACGCAGACCTGCCGACACCTGGGTTTTAGCCTGCTGAGACCCATTTTGGTTCTGACCCACAGAACTGTGAGACAACAAACTTGGGTGGTTTTCAGTTGCCAACTCTGTAGTAATTTGTTAGAGCAGCAATAGGAAACCCACGCATTCCCAAACAGGCATCTCTGTGTGGGATCCCTGTCAGTGGTCTGTCTGGTAGATATTTAGCGAACACCAGCCCTGTGCTAGATGCTCTGCTGGGCACTGAACAAGGCAAGTTGCAGTCCCTCTGGAATTCACAGTCTAAGGGGGAGACACACATGAAGGTGCCGATGCTAAGACAGAGTACATGTAGGGTGGAAAAAGATGTGGAATCGGACTGGGGGGCCACGAAGGTTTCTCAAAAAAAGTCATTGAGGGGAACTTGAAGTAGCAGCTCTGGAAAGGTCCAGGCGCCTCTTGGTTTTCTGTGTCTGGGCACCTAGTAAGACCTGCAGACTCAACCTGTCCAAAATGGAACTTGTCACCAAAAAATTAAGGTCTTCCCCTTTAAAACGGACTCCTCCTTGCTCCCCATCTCAGCGACAGGTACAGGACCACTACCCAGCTGCCCACATCTGAACACTGGCGTCCTCCTGACCGCTCCTTCACCTGCTTTGTCAAATCTGCCCCCATTTGGAGATATGCAGAGATGGGAGGGACTGAGAAGAACATTCAGTACAAACTGTTTCCTTGTTTAGGAAGCAGGAGGCAGTAAGTTTGAGGCCAAAAGGATGAACTGTGAAGGCAGACTTCCGGGGTTCAAATCCGAGCTCTGCGCTGATGGGTGTGACCTTGAGGTCAAATTCCTTCCTCTTGTGGGCCTCCTCCTCCTCACTGATGAAATGAGAGTAATGGTAGTACCTATGTCATAGGGATGTTTTAGAATGAGATGTGTTAAGGTATAAAAAGCACTTAGAATAACACAATAAATGGCAGCGGCAGTTGATAGGGAAGCCACTGAAAATCATGAAAGCAGCAGCTACTTACTGTGTCCTCTGAGTGGTTTTTTTAACCTCTGTTTTGGTGCTTTATAAGTCCTCCTTGTGCTGCTCGATGAGTCTGCCCATTTTACAGATGGGAGAACGGAGCCTCAAAAAGTAGCATGACTTTCCTTAAGCCACTTAGCTCTGCTGTGATTTTTTTTCTAATATGTCTTTCATGACAGCCCGAGACAATCTTGAGCAACTCTGGTTTGCGTTGTTGTTGTTGTTTTTGTTCTGTTTTATTTTGTTTTGCAAGTTCTTCATTGTATCCATTTGGAAGTCTTGGATTTTACCGCTGGAGACCTGCAGAACCAGCCTCCTGCTTCCCCTGGACAACTGGTCAGACGCTGGAACCAGGGTGCTGGGCCCAGAATTTGTCTCTGTATTCAGCCTCCTCAGTTCTCCTAGGAATAGCTTCAGGCTCCACAGATTTTCCATCGCCATGCTCATGTGGCCTAAGGGATACATGGGAAGGTACCTGGTGAATTAATGTCTACTGCAGTTATTAAATATCGATAGGGTTTTCAAGGTCTGGCTGCTTCTGTATAGCTGCAGTTAAGTTTTCAGACCAAAGACTGGGACTTTGCATTTATTCCTTTAAAATCTCCCTCTCTGTTCCAGATGAGTGATCAGAAACTCAACTACCTATAGGATGCCAGGCAGGTGATCTAAATAAGAGAAATGAGCTGGGTCTAGGGGACAAATGAGAAGAAACACAGCGGCAGAGTGGGTAAGGTGCCAGGTTTGGTGGGAACCATGGTTAGCAGGGAGCTCATGCGTGCCTGCTACAAGGTGAGCAGGCTGTACCCCATATTTCAGGTTCAGGGTCAGCAGATCTGTGGCTGAAAATATAGGTGGTTTTTGTAAACGTCTCATTTTTACAAAGTATGGATTCAAACAAATAAATAAACAGCATGATCTTGACCTAACAAAACTTGTCTGCAGCCAGATACATGTGTCGTTCCCAAGCTGATGATTTATAGTCTGAGATGGTTGTCGAGGACTTTGGTGATTTCTATTGTTGCCTGGTGTCTCCTCCTTTGCTTTTATCAGCCACAGTGTTGGTCAGCGGGTCCTTGGGGCAGGCGAGGATCCTGGGAAGACCCCCTGTGTGACGTTATGCGAGTTGTGCAACTCATCCGAGACTCAGTTTCCTCATATAGAAGCCGGCCTCCGTAGTACCCGCCTTCCAAAGCTGCTGTGACGCTTGGATGGGGCAGCCCTTTCCACAGGGCTTGGGGCAGGGTGTGTTATACAGATTTCAATAAATGGGAATTTCCTCCCCCTCAATTTGGATTCCTTCTCTTTTCCAAATTTTGGATTGGAAAAAAAGGAACTGAGGAAGGCCAGAGCCTGGGGTTCATCACTAGAGGCCTCTTTCTGGGGTGACATTGCCCGTCACTCAGGCATCCTGGCAGCTAGCACGCTGCTTGGGTTTCTTTGCTGTTTGTTTGTCTCGGCCTTGTTTGGACTTCCCTGGGGCCTGGAGATACCCCGAGGCAGTGTGGGTAGAGGGCAGAGTGAGCCCTACAAGGAACCGGTGCTGAGTCCTGGCAAGTGCCAAGGCCCTGTGGTCAGAGACTGTTTGCTGTGTTTTCAAAAAAAATAGCCAAAAGGGGCAGGGTGTTGGGAGCAGAGTG
>PVJI01014785.1:0-43034 GCA_004026765.1 Micronycteris hirsuta
AAAAAAAAACATACAAATGGAGGGTTCAATGTCAGCTCAAAGAACTAGATACAAATATTGTAGTTCATAATCCCTTAGCTGAAATCCATGTGGCCTTATGTATTTCAAAGTTCAAAATTTTGGGATTTTACAAAGGTAATACAGCACATCTGCTGCTTATTATATAACAAGTCAGCAGAATCTGGCACGGTTCCCTAGAATCAAACACATTAATATTTCTGCAGTGAAAAGCATGAATATTCACACTAAGTAAAGTAAATAAGTCTATAAATAGACTCACATCAGTTCTAGTCAGGTTTTCTACCAAATTTGTTCAGGCAGCTCAAGTTTTGCCATCAAAGTGGGGGAAAAACCTAGTGCTCCAAGCTCTTTGCATTTCAGAATTGTGTGTAAGAGATCATGGACCTAATATATTCCCATTGAGAATCATTTTGTCTTGAGACTCTACATATAATTACTTTACTAAGCAATTCTATATTTTAGCATCTCTGAGTTTTTGAAGGGGCTTTTTTGGGTGTTTGATTTCGTTTGCTTGATTTTGGGATTCTTCAATAAGAGAATACTATATACTTCACTTTAAACAGTAAACGTGGTAGGCAAATCAAATCATACTTTCTATGTGCTTACAAGGCTGGCTATGTAAAGTAATCTTTTCAAAGAAATGATCATTCCAGAATTGACGTTTTCACAGTAGGGATTTTCACAGATCAGAATTTCTTAAAGTAGATCTATTTGTATGACGAAAATCCACAAAAGGAAGGCCAAAGTCTGTAATCTGTAACACTAAGAAGGAACTATAATGCAGACATGATTTACCAATTCTCTTTGTTTAGAGGAGAGAAACAAATAGAAACTCACACACACACTGACTCTTCTGACTTGAGTTTCTAAATTCCCTTCCTTTCTCTAGAGTTGTGATAACATGCACCTCATTTTATTTGTGTTTAGCATGATATTCATAGTTTATTCAATCACTGTAGATATGTGTTATAAATATTCCATGTCCTGGCATTTAAAAAACAATGTTTCAAATAGAATGACTCAGATCTTAAATGCCAGCATGAGCTAAAAATATAAACCTAAAGAGTTTCTCATCTTTTAAAGTAAAGGTTGCTAAAAACTTAAGGAGACCAACCTTCTTTCACTAGAAAAATCTCAGTTGAGATTTTTATACAATTATTTATAGTATACTATTTATACAATATAAATAATTCCTTATACTGTATAAGACTAGGAGATTTTGAAAAATTACTTCAGATATAAAAATTTCCAACAATGTCTTCACTACTGGAGAGACTGAACTGTCTAATGTAATGACAGAAAGTCACTAAAGTTAGAAGGGCATCTGGAGATTAACCTCTCATTACACAAATAAGAGAACTGCGGGTTAGTGATGGTGGGGAACTTGCATAATATCTTCCCAAAGGTGAGAAGATCAAAAAATTAGACCATCTCAGGAAACCCTCTTGATAGAAAGCCTCAAACGTAGGTTGAAATTTGCTTTAAGAGATTTACTGTTGAAAAGGTGGTGGAGCGTGGAGAGGCCCTTTGCCTCTCTCCAGACAAACATCTCGGGTCACTTCCCTTGAAGTGAGAGGTATGGCTTGCTGTTCTCAGAGCTGTTACCACAACGTCGTGTTCTATGGGAGAGGAAGCACTGGAATGACTCACTTAAGCTTTATAACTGATCTGTAAAATAAGAACAAACTTTGTAACTAGTTTAAGATAATCATGATGTCACCATTAAGAATCACTGAGCTTTGAAATGCCAGAAACTTCACATATTCTGCACCGGTTTACCATGTTCCATTCCCAAATTAAGCTTAATATTGAATGCCAGAATACACTACCATTATTAGTCATTTTCCCTTGCCTGTCAACAGAGAAGCCAGTCTTGAACAGCAACTATGTGGAGAAAGAAGGAGCGATATCTTCTAGATTAAAACATCACTCCTGAAAATATCTCACCACTTTCAGTAAAGGATTCTATTGTTACTTTTTTAAAGTTTTATTGTGATATAATTTCAAATGTACAGAAAAGCTATAAGAAAAGGTAGGACAAGGAACCTCCATATATTCTTTACCCAAATATGCTTTTTAAATTGTTTATATTTTCTCCCTCCTTCACTCTCTCTCCTCTTCAGTATGCATTTCCTAAGAGCAATGACATGCTCTTACATAACTATAGTACACTTATCAAAATCAGGAAATTTAACATTAATACGGCATGAACTAATTGTGGTCACTTTTTAAAAAATAAAACACTGATTTTATATGCTTTCTTGGCATCTACAAATTTTAAAATGATTATGGTTTTTAAATGTGATGTTTCAGTTGATTGATTGGTCCTTAATGTAAGCCTGTCACTTTTTTAAATGGCGTGCCTAAAAAGTTATAATTTAAGGAGGATGTAGAAATGGGTGCATGCACGGATTCCTACATTACCCTCATGCTGAGAATGCCCTATTGGTCCTGGTCTGACCACTACAACTAATAACTACTAATGGACCCAGTAATAGTGGGAAGAGGAAGAGTTGTACTGCGATAATATGTGGGTCAAGTCTTAGTAACTCACTGGAGATTAGGTGGCACAACGGCATGCTTGGCTTTCCTGCTCACATTTTTTAAAGTAGGCAAAATTAAATATGGGAAAGACATTTAGAGATTGACTTACATCAGGGAGAGCTCACTATTACCAAAGAGAGAAATTTCAACTTAGAAACTCAACAACCTTCTCTTTCTCAAATTTTAGCATTTAGAGACTCCAGATTTCAGTTCGCCCACTACTGTCCTGTGGAACTTGAAGTTATGCAGTTACCTGGGTGATCTGTTTATCGGATACTTTACCCTTCAAATTATCACTTAAAATATACCTATAATTAGGCAAGAACATAATCCCAGCAGCAATATTTTTATATCCTACTTTATTTCAAAAATAATTTATGAATGCTTAGACACATATACAAAATATAATAAGAAAATATAAACTTAAAAAGTATTGGATTAAAAAATATATAACAAGTTAAAATATAACCCAAAGTGAAGCTAGGACACCATTGAGAGTTCCCTTCCCAGTCTAGCATTTAGCTTACAGTAGGTACTCAATAATTATTGATTGGTTATAACAGCAAAAATGTATTGCTTTTCAAATGTATCCTATCTCATGTACTAATCCTGGGGCAAAAATTAAAGCGTTATTCATTTAATCCTAACATTCACGTCTGGGGTGAGTTCCATTATCATTCCCATTGTACGGATACTTACACTGAGCTTCAAAGAAACTAATTGTCAGTAATGGCAAAACTGGGCTACAAGCACAGATAGTCTAAGTCCTGGAATTTTAACCACTGTACTATGCAGCCTCCAAAATTAACTCTCTAGTATCCCTGTTGGTGAAAAACCTGGTAGAGGACAGAGAAAGAAGTCTATCTCAGCATCATCTCAGCTCTGTCAAAAGAATGAAAACAAGAAATGAATGTGGTAGGCAATACATTTTGACCTCAGCTTTCTAGCATTCAAACCAAAAAGGGAAACAAATTTAATTCTATGATTCACAGTGTCTTCCAGAAAAAGAGCCAAGCAATTTCTTGGGGGAAGCATCAGCAGAAACATATAGTTTGCTGATACATGCAAGATCAGAAGACAAAATGGAAAGCCCAACAGAGGGAATATCAGGTGTACAAAGAAATATAACTAACCATATATTTTTGCTTAATTATGGAAAATTTCAAATATTAAGAGAAAATAACAATGAACCTACATGTACCCATCACCCAAATCAACCGTTATCAACTCACAGCAAATCTTGTTTCTTCTGGACTCACCCTGTCCCTCCACTTTGCACCCCAACTATGTGATTTGAAGCAAATCCCAGACATACCTCATTCATTAATATTTCACTATGGATCTCAAAGATAATCTATATATATTTTTAACATAACAATACTACAACCATATCTAAAAACATATTAATTCCTTAATATCTGCTCAGTTTTTTAATTTGCAATCATCTCTTGAATCTCATCATTTTAAAAAAAAGTTATTTGTGTATTTGTTAGTTAGAATCAGAATCCAGATAAGGTCCACACATTTAATTTATAACCACTTCCTTTTAATACACAGAAATGAGTTGATTTTACCGCAGTATGTAACACAAAGTGCATTACTCCAGGGGTAAGAAGTGATATGGTAAAAGAAACATGAATTCAGGTCCAGTTTCATCTGCTTGACCTTGAACAAGTCACATTCCTTGAACAAGTCACTGTCTATAACGCGAAGGGAGTGGCAAGATTATTTTCAGAGTCTCCTTCAATGAGATGACTGGCGGTCAGACTATTCTACTCTCTGAATGAGGAACTCAAGGTCAGATAGCTAAATGGATATCAGATGTAAGTTTACAATAGAAAATTTAGTTATTTGATATAATTAATCAACTCATTCATAAATAATATCTCAAGAATTGCAAGCAATATCTCTCAAATTACTTGGAGTTTTACAGTTTGCTTCTCTTCGATGACTAATTTCACCCATTAGTTTCACAAGCCCAATGTTGTAAGGATTAAATTTTAAAAAAAGAAAAAATTTTAAGTGCTTTGTAAATAATAAAGGGTTATGCCTATATGCAGCAGAGCACATGGTTCCCTAAGGAATATTTTACTTGGAGCTTTACAACTTTCAAGATGGCCAGACTCAACATCACCACACAGGATATATCTGGTTGCTTCTGTATATTCCTAAAGAGAGTCCTGAAAAATACACGGGACATTCTTAACATTTCAGCCCCTTCTCTCTTCCACACACATCTCCATCCACAAGCAGCTGTCCTGTCCCGAACCACATTTGTCTTCTGTTTCTCCAGAACTGCCCAGTGCTATAGAGAAGGAGGGAATCAACTGTCACATACAGCCAGATGAACATACGGCATGAGACATCCAGGAAGTACTTTTCAAGACATTTGATTGCATTAAAATCATCACCCTTCCATTTCTCTATAAATTTAATTTCCTGCACAAAAAGCAAGCAAGCTGCCATAAAATTTCAGACTCCATCTGGCAAGCTCAGCATTATGCATGGATTTCTATACCATAAGTGAAGGGTATTGTCAGATTTGAACCTTCCCCAGAGAAACTGGGACACCAAACACAATTGGAGACAGGAGCAGCACATGCCAACCTGTGGTGTTCATTCTAAATGGATGACACATGAACTTCAAAGAGCATTTTACGATGCATTGCATAAAAGAATCCAAGTCAGGGGTGGCTGAAATTGAAAGACAAACATTTCCATTTGCTAGGTAGGGAATGAACCAATTGCAGTGAGACCCCTCGTTAAAATCAGGGCCTGGAGTAAAAAGTGTAGTGAACATGCAGAGTTCATTATTGTGCTTCCTAGTAAAGTGAACAAAAAGCATATTTCTGACATGATGTTTATTACCATATCGTGTATTCTCTTAAGAGGCTGAACAGCTGCTGTCTAACCACTGTCTTAATGGAAAGCAAATTTAGGACTTTGGAAGCTTTTGATAGTATTGGAGTCTGGGGGGCTCAAAGGGAAAGAGGGTTTCCTTCCTTTCTTTCCTTCCTTTCTGTCTCTCTCTGTCCCTCTCCCTTCTGCCTTTCTCCTTCCCTTTTCTTCTTTTCTTCTGTAATTTTGCAAAGATTTTTGTACTGCATTATTGATTGGGTATTTAACTTAATCAGTGTGTGAGCCTCAGGTACATCAAATATTAAAAAGGCTAGCATTTATGCATTGATGAGGGATTTTTACTTTGCTCAAATAATGAAATCACTGATTGCTCCAAAGCAATGTCCTCAAGAAGAATGATGTTACCACCCTAACAGAAAGAACAAGGAACTCAATTTATTTTTCAGAACTTCCCTAAATTCACTGAACACTAAGTTTGCAGATTCACTTTGCAAACTCACTGAAACACAGGATCATCATTAAGCAAAACTTAGCTTATTTTCTCATCCCATTCAATATACAGAGATGCTTTGGCACAGCAATTGTCCAGGTTCTCAACACTGACCAAAAGCAAACTGCTCAGAGAACGCAACAAAGATTCATCGACCCAAGCCACAAGTAGACACATACAGAGTCCAATAATGTCATGGCACACAACAAAAGAGTGGTCACGTGACAGGTGTGGAAGCTAAATGATGCTGAGCTGCCTTGGGAAAACAGCACAAACTCTCTGGAAGAATGACTGGCTCACGTGGGCTGAGTAAAGGGCTCCCAACTGCATTTCCGGTGATATGATGCCACAGGGTCAACAAAGGCTGAAGTGGCTTCCCAGGAGTCCCAAAAATGTTATTTAAGGCACAAATTTCAGTTATATCTCAATAAAGCTGGAAAAAATTTAATTTATGGAAGAAATACTAGTCCACCAACCCACACAAAAAAAATTTTAGTTAAAAAATGTCAAGCACAGAATTTTCCATCTCTGCTCCCAAAACTAAACTTGCAGCTTTTAAGCACTGACTCTATAAACCTATAAAGTAAAAAGAAAAGGCAAAGAAACAGAGCAAAGAATATAAGAACCCAGTGTTACTAAAAGAAGGCTCTCAGGGAATATCAGCACTTTAACCCTTCATGTTACTACAGACAGTTGTGGTGGCTACCATCAAAGCGAGAGTGTGTTTGAGACTAATTAAGTGATATTATATACTTTGGGAGAAACTAATTGAACCTCCTCATACCGTGGAACTTTTACATTGATCCCATTTCCTGATTTCTGATTATTGCCTCTCACTGTCCAACTGTAAAGATTTGGATCATCCTTATTACATTTTGGAGTTACAAGGGGCTGACCACATCTGCAGTGCAGCAGTGAACGTTGTAGACCTCAAAGGAAAGTCATCCACATGAGATCCATCAATGTCAAATGCAATTAATTTTTAAATGGATACTTGGGTTTTCGGAGCATCCACCCAAGGCTTTCCCTGGCAATTGCCTGAGTGATGATTTCGGTTCTGCTCATCTAGGACAGCTGCCCCGTCCGTCCCCACACTCCAGGAACAACCTGACACCCACCCCAATCTGCTAAGCCCATATGGACAAGGGTCTCAAGTCTAGGCTCATTCATAATCATCTCCCAAGATAAGAGGCTACTGGGATTGAGAGAGAGACAGTGTTTGTGAGAAAGATCTCTATTATCTTACACCATGATTAATATTTTCTTAATTGCCTTTTGAAATGCAGAGATTTTAGGTATAGTAGATATCAGAGCATAGAATTTAGACTTCTCTATCTCCTATATCAGTAATTTTCAACAGCTGTGCCATAAGAATTTTAAAACATGCAATATCTGGCTATTTAGTCAGGGGCACTGATCTCTTTTTCCTTAGATTGTCAAACAAAAAATGACAACAGCCAACATAGCAATAGCCATACAATGTGAATGAAACACAGCTATACCTAATTTTTGGGTCAGATTGGCAAAAAATACAAAACATTTTTTTGGTGTGCTGCAGAATTTTAGTAGTTGGTTTATGTGAGCCATGAGATGGAAAAGGTTGAAAATTGCTCTTATATCACTGTTCATCTCTTTGTAACAATATGTAGCATTTCATTGAGGTTTTCGTTAGGTAGAAGCTTCATTTATACTGGATGCAGATCAATTCATTTTCTACTATCATTTCTTCATCATCCTGAAATGCCATACCCAGTACCCACCTATCCCAACCCCTAAAACAAGAGGGTTTTCAGTTGAGAAGGGAAAGTTCTTTCTCTAAAATGTCTGTAAAACTTTGGATCACAGAAACTGCTGCTTTATGATGCCTGTAACGCAGTACAACACAACATTCTCCCCCATCCCAATGGCATCTCATAGGTGGACACCGCAAGGATTCCAACCCTCCATGCACACCAAGCAGAGCAGCGTGGAAACTGGAAAGGGCTGAAGCAAGGTACATTCATGCGCAACACCCCCAGGACTCCGGTGAGCTCTATGGGGGCGGGAGGAGACGTACATCAGCAAGTGAAGAATGACGCTAGCAATCCATACCCAGGTGGTGAGGTTGGAAAAGAGCAGTTTATACTGGTTAATGTTCTGTGGAGGGTTTGCCTTGTACTTGGACATTTAGAGATATTGACAAGGAAATAGGTAACAGAAAAAAAAACACTACTTAAATTTAACTGATTTTGAAGTTTAGAATTCAGGATTAAGTTTCAAAACAATCATAAGAAATTAGCAATGGTTCCACTACATTTGTCTGGAACTCAGCACCACTATATATGAGTGGGTAGATTGGTTACAGGTTTTCAAGGGGCTCTGTACAGAAGGCCAGATAGAGAAATATACATGCGAATGAATGAATGATGAAGCAAGCCTGTACTCCAGGTGATCTTATGGTTGAGATTATGAATCTTAGACGTGTTTAACATTTACCCTGTAATTTTTCTCTTGCCTCTCAAGCCCCCAGCTCCAAACGTATTGGGCAAGCCTACCCTTTCATGAACGGCTCCCAGGCTCCTGCTGCTCCAAGCCATGAGGGAGAAAGTGCAGGTACAGACAGGGAACGACTCTCTCCAAAACCCCTGGCCTGAAAGCAAGCACCTTAGGAATGTGACTGGTGCTGGGTTTCAAGTATAAATTAAAAATGGTGAAATAACAGCCACAACAATAGTACCAAAAGGAAATGGCGTGGGGTTTGTTTTTAGTCCCATAGTGTACTTTTTATGGAAAGGAATAAATGCAACAAGTTTCTACTTTGAAAATGATTTCTTAGATATAGTCAAATCCCATAATAAGTGTGTTTATATATCAGCTAATTGGGCAAAGAATTCACTAGAATTTGTTTCCAAATCTAAAGCCCAGAATGTGCGGGGCCAGGCCGTAGTCATGGGTTTTCCGTGGCCCTGACCAGACTTCCTGCGTGCCCGACTGCGTTCACTGTGAAACAGAAGACAGCCCAGCCTTCCACCAAAATACAGGCTGACTTAGAAGTACTATTTCAGTTGAGTTTTTTAAAAATAAGATATTTGGGGGAAAATCAAGTTTGGAACATAGCAACACTTTTTGGCAAGAAAGCCACCAAAACCTGTGTGTCCAAATATAAAAGGCATTAAAGAACAAACCATAGCATAAGGGAAAATCCACACTGAAGAGAGACACAGTATGCCTAAACATTACAAAACTGTCCATTGAACTGTAAGAGTAAAAGCTGAAACATTATGCTATTTTGCTAGAGATTAAGTGCACCTTTTCCTTCTTCCCCCAAATAAAGTCACAGAACTTACTATCTAATCATACCCCAAAGCTCAAGAGTTTCCTCTCAACACAAAGCAATAGCAACATACACATAAGATGCTTATTTGTTAATGTAATAATTCTCCTGGCTACTTCAACGTGCAATGCACACAAATTCAAAGACTATAAACTGAAAAAAAAAAAAAGAAGAAGTTTCAAACCCTGCTCCTAAAAGTATTGATAGGACACTCAGGTCATTTTTACTCTTAGTGAGATAAAGGTATAGCACTGTCCTCCGTGGCGCGGTAAGAGCGTACATCACCAGATGCCAGTTGGAGGGACTTAGAGATAAGACTTAAAAAGCACTGTATTTCTTAATGGCTGAATAAAGTAATTGCAAATAAGTTTATGTTTACATTCTGCTGAAGACCTCTTTATAGCCTCAGCACCTAACAGTTTCTAGCAAGATCCAAAAGTCCTATCAGGTTAAATGATGGCATGACATTTTTAAAAGGTACATCTGTGGAGCCCAGTGGCAGTGGGAAGGGGCTGCCTCAGCAAAGGCCAGGGTCCACACCTTTTAGCACCAGGGGCCTGGAGACATCTGGAATGTTCTAGCTCTGTGGCATGAGATTTAGAAGTCTCTTACCAAAAGAAAGGTGAATTAATCTAGATTAAATAGCCCCCTTTAAGTATTATATACATAAATCATGGTCTTATGGGAAGAGTAAATCAGGTAATCTTTAATTCCACTGCTTTTAGAATGAGAAAGAATTTAATTCAGTTTAACACATACTGAGTGTCATCTAAAAGCACCACATTAAGCTGTGACTTGCCAAGTATATATTAGACATTTACATGTACAAAAAGAAGAGATTTCAGTGAGTGTGTGTTATTAGACAGGAAAACTAGTTGTGAGGGAACAAAATGATTATGAAGGATCTTTTGACGATTATACCCACCTGTCTACAGAATGAATCTATTTAAGGATAAATACCCACCTGTCTACAGAATGAATCTATTTAGAAATAAAAGAATCTACCATATCACCTCTCATTTAATCTGTTATCTTTAAAAAATATATTTTTAATTCTATTTAGACTTCCTTGAATAAATTATAATTATAGTAACCTAAAACTTTCAATTTGCCTAACATATGTGGTGCCCTGTGGTCACTTGCATCCCTTCATCAAGGAAAGGAAAGCAGAGTCTGAAATGAAGGCACTTTCTTGCTACAGACAGTAATAGAAGCAACACTGGACTTGGTGGCCGAGGGCCTGAATCAGCATCCTGGCTCTGCCCCTGTCAGCCAGGTGAGTGTGGACAAATCGTATTTATAATTTATATTTACATATATAAATTTACACACATATAATATGCTGTGGAACCTTGGTTCTCGAACTTAATTTGTTACAGAAAACTGTTCAGGAAGTGATTTGTTTGCAAACCTTTGCTTGTCGCCGGAGAGGCATGTGAGTGATCACAATGTATCAGCACGAAAGTGATGTTGGGTCAGAAATTGAGACCTGAAGTTTATTAGACAACCAAGACCTTTTTTCCATGAACAACTTGGTCAAAAACCAAACTGTTGAAGAATCAAGATGTTCGAGAACCAAGGTTTGACTATGTATGTTATATATAATTATATAACCCTCCAATTCTCATTTTTCACATGTAAAATGCAGATATTGGAAATAATCATCTCTCAAGAGATTATCCTGAAGATTAAATAGTTCCTAGAATATAAGCTTACAGCATCTAGATCCATGTCTGGCACATAATATAAGTTTAATAAATGTCCATTATTGAATAAATGATCGAATATATTTTGCCATAACCACTAGCAAAAAAAATAAAAACTGACATAACCTCCTTGGAACCAAATACACTTCTGTAAACATAACATTTTTCTCAAGGACTGATGCGGACCCCGGCTCGTGGGGTCCACAGCATCATGGCTGAGACAAGACAAATTCACATGGACTACCGAATCCTGTGCAGGAAAAGGGACGGCAGGGCCACTCTCTCAAGGGGAGAGCACCCAACCCTTGCCTTGACAGGCTTTTATTGCTTTTCTGGGTACATTACATTGAGGATGGTTCTCATTAACTATGCACAGGTCCTCATTGACTATGCACAGGTTCGCTGTAGGTGATTACCTTTTACAGATAACAAAGGAAAGAATGTTGCTAATTACTTCAAAGAGAAGGTTGTTACAGATCCAGGGGAAAAGTGGTTGAGAACTGGTTACACTCCATACTTGGAGGGTTTAGCATGGACTTTAGGAAGTTACTTTAGAGATATGCAGTAAACGTTTGTTGCCTCAATCCAGGGTGAGGGAGTTTTAGCAAAAGCAAGTCTCACAGCAGCCTAGGTACAACGCAGGCCTGATTCCCCCCGGGAGAATCTGTCTGTGGGTGTGGGTCCTGTGTCGCTTTCCACTGGCCTTTCCGAGTGGGAGCTGGGCCCATGCCACGCAGAATGGTCTCTTATAAAGGATCCTATAAAATGTGTAATAGGCAAGCTTTGTACTATATAATCAAAATCCTTCTTGTTATTTCTATCCTAGGTAGCATTTGTTGAGACCTACTATGTGCTAAGCACTGTGCTAAGTGCCTCACATTCCTATCTCACATAATCCTCACAATTACACTGGGAAGCAAGCAGAATTATTTTCCCCATTTTATAGATGAGGAGACCAAAGCTAAAAAAGGCTAAATAACTTTTACAAAGTCTCACAGCTGGTCAGTGGTGGAGCTCAGAAGGAGAATGCAGATGTCCAAGTCCAGAGCCCGCACCCGTGGAAAGAGCAAGAATCTTGGGCGAAGGGTCTAGATTTGAGAAGCAGTACTGCCCCTTGCGAATATGAAAATAGTCATGTAAACTTAACTTCGGCCAGCCTAAACAATCATATCTGAGAAAAATAAACCATACTTCATGGGGTTACTGTGAGGACCAAATAAATAACTGTAACTTACTTCCTTATGATTTTTATGAGAGTAGGACCACATCTCACTACTAACTAAGTCCTGAGTACCTAGCATATAGTAGACCCTTAGGATGTTCTGCTAGAAAAACATAACTTAATAGAAATTTAATGGGAAATTCTGTTGTTGGACAAATTAATATCAACATATTTCTTTGTAACTAAACATCACTTTATAAATTCCAATTATCATCATCATCAACTTTACCATGTGTGGACCAAGAGCCTCCGGTAGATTCTAAGTGATTCCCAAACTCTCCCAATGAGCTTAGACTCCTCTCCAATACAAAGGTGATGTTGAATGTCCCTACCCGAAAATCCTGATCTAGGCCTTATAATGGAAGACAAGTAGATGGTCACCCTAATTACCAACAGATGATTTTAGAAATGAACATTTTTCTTAAGGAAGTAGTTGAAAAATCATTAGAAAAACATTCAAAATGTGGTCAACAGCAGGGACCCAGCATGAGGCTTGAAGCAAACAGTGGGATCTTTAGAAGCCGACTTTGTGTTCCCAAGGTCAGGGGGGCAGACAGAAAGCATACTGCAGCACTTGGCCACCACAGGGGCCCAACGCACTCCTTCGGCTATCGCGGGTTTTATAATAAAAAAACAAGGAAAGAGATATGGCCCACATCATAAATATCGCAATCATGGGCCTTACCAGATATGGCATCTCAGCTACTTCAAATAATGAAACCAAATGTGTCCAATGTCTCTTGTTCTGAGATGAGAAGATAAAACGACGGCCGGCTAACTAGACTCTGAGCTGGGTGTCTGGAGAAGCGCAGGTCGCCTACCTTGAGGCTGCAGTAAGTGCATCGCTGGGCTAAAGCCCAGTATATTTTCTTTGAACAGCAGATATTCTTAGGGCTTGGCAAAACCTAGAAAAGAGACAGCCCCTCACCATTCTGTTTATGTCAGTAAATATGCCAAACAAGAAACGGGCTGAAAAAATAGCAAAAGGAGTTCAAATCTTAGCTCATGAGACGTAATTGGCATATGGTTTCACTTGTAAATCCATTAGCGTTAGTCAACTCTTTCACTTAGAAATATCTTTCATGATATGACTCTGAACACAGAATAAGGCAGACTGGCAGGGTGGGGGAGAGAAGCTTCGTCTGGGTCAGAGATTCCTTTTGACCTGAACCTGAAAACCTACTTAAAAAATTATAATAGTACATTAATTACATCTAAATCTTTTCTTTCATGGAATTAATTACAGTGTACATCTGTGTGTGTGTGTGTGTGATTGTAGAAAGAATACCAGCCTAGGAATGAGGCCCCTAAAGTCCCTGTCCCTGGCTCTGAGTCAGCCTCTTTCAGTCTCTCCATCCAAGATCACAATCACACCATTCCAGAGTGGGCATATATTACGGTCTGTACACTGCCAAATAGGTTACCTCATTTACTCTACTCGTTATTACCTTCACTTTGTAAAGCAAAAAACTTATCCAGAAGAAGCCAATGATGTAGAGCAAAGAGCAGAAGATGTGGGGTGAGAAAGCAGGTCTGAGTCACTGCCCCACCGCACACGGCTCTTTGGCCTCCGGTGTAACTCTGACACAGGGCGCACCCTGGCACACCCTGGGAAGGTGGCCACCGCTTCCTGCTCTCCCCATGCTGGGCAACGTGAAAATCTCTCAAGTGCCAAGGCTAGAATCCAAATTCAGATCTGTTGGTTTAAAAGTCAGAAAATAATCTTTCTTTTTTTATGAGGAGCAGGTGACAAGGTCTGCCCTGGACAGGAGAGTGACACAGAGTAGCCCAGAAGGGAGTGAAGAGAGCTCAGAGGCAAGGAACCAGCAGGAGACTGGCCTACCCGGGCGGTCCTGCCCACCCGCAGTGAGTCACGGTCCCACAGCTCGCAAGGCACTACTTACAAAGCACATCATTTCTCGCATCTTCCTTTTCTAATTATAAAAGTGTGTCTAGATGCTGAATAGGAAGCAGCAAGGCTTGCAGAGGCTTAGACTAAGGAGACGGCTCACTCTAAAATACACTCAAAACATAAATCGCATGGGCTATTTCACAAAGACATTTCTCCCCAGACCATGAAACATGCCATCACTGAAAATAGCAAAATAAAAGTAATACCTGCTATTAATAGAAAAGAGGATCAGCCATAATGTCACTATCCTTAGAGAGCAACTGGTAACATTTTGGCGCATTGACATCCAGTCTTTTCTGATGCAGATATTTTGTCTTTGACTAGCATATATGGAAATGGGAAACAGGGGTCACACTACACGTCAGCTTTCTGTTGTGCTCTTCTAAATTAACTTAAATTGTTAATGAAAGTTTACAGACACTGATCCCCTGTCGTTGGGTATGTTGGTTATTTCCAACTTATTTTTTACCATTATAATCCATAGTGCAAAGAGTATCCTTGGACATAAATTTGGCAAAGCTTTCTTCAATTTCAGGAAGATGTTCTAGGTAAACTCAGGGCATGTTATGAGTATTTACTATGCATCAAACACTGTGCTATAATTTATGAGCATTATCATAATCTTCACCAAATCTTATGAAATAATCTACGATTAATCGTCCCTTTTACGGATGAGAAAGCTGAGGAGAGAGAGATTAGGTAACTTGCCCAAGTTCACACAGAGTAACAGAGCCGTGATTCAAACACATCCAGTCTGCCTCCAGAGTCGAGACTTCTAATGAGAATGTTGCCCTGCTTGCCAGTCTCCTAGCATTCTCCCTCCCTAAAATGAGATTTCCCTCCCCATCAGATGTAGGGTGCATTACCTGACCAAATAGAGAGTCCAACTTGACGACCTGGACATACTCAGAAATCTGGAGTTGCCCTTGGTTGCTCTGGGCTCAGGGGATCATGAACACGTGAACACTCAGCCTGAGAGTTGCACCAACAGCCCCGGGTCCACCTTGCTAACAACAAAAAGAACTTTCTTTTCAAGGTCCCCGATAGCACACAACCTAGTAAAGGCACACTGTGGAAATTTCTGCAGGCTCTTTCCCTAAAGCTGACTTTCATCTTGTTGCTAAAGAACATGTATCTTTCTTAACTATTTTCCTCCCATTTCTGCGCACAGATTTGCCGTGTCAAGCGTTTCACAAAGTTTAAGGTTAAGTGAAGACTAAGCCCGCAGAGAAAACACACAAAACTTTATAATCGGTTTATGGAGAAAAAAATAAAAATTACTGAAGTTATAAAAAAAAGTTTTTAATAACACCCCACTTTATTATGAAGAATAGACTTCTGTTTTGTGCACACATGCGCAGAAAGATGCGAACAGAATACAGTAGAGAGAATCCCAGCACGCGCCCCCGCGGTCTGCAGAACGGAGGACAGGATGTGTAGCAGAGAGTGAAGGACATGAAAGGGGCTTTAAGAGGTGCAGTCGCAAAGGCGGGAAACAGCATGCAGCCAAGAGCGGGAGGCTGGGTACAAAAGCAGTGCCTGATGGTAATGGGATACAGCTGAAGAAGGGAAAACTCGAGATGAGTATCAGAGAAGACTTCCTGGCGGTGAGAACTGCTGGATTAGAGAGAGGCCTCCCCAGGGAAGGGCGGGAAGCTCCCTCACTCAGGACACTGGAAACCGAACAGAGCCAAACAGCAACAGCCACGCTGAAGGAAGAAATCCTGCACTAACAGAGGATGAACCGGATAACCTGCAAGGCCTTTTCTATCTGGAGTTACTTTGATTACAGTAATATAATCCTTCAGGGATGTAGGGAAGGTGGTAGGGGGTGGGGTGCTTTAAATTTTTGAGTGAACTTAATTCTGATGGAAGGTGCTGGATTGACATCCTCAGAGACAAAAGCTCTCTATTCATCTGTACAACATCGACAGAGATACATTCCCCACTGGATTTCACCAAATGTGTCCCCAGTCCAGGAATTAAAGGAGAAGGAAAGCTGTGTCCTTTCACCCCTTGACTCCTGGCTTCTCCTCATAGCTTCACAACAACAAAGGGGCTATTAGTTTTAAACATTGGCCCTTAGACTGAGTCCCCCACTTCCCCCACCCTAACAACAAAATGCTACATTTTGAAGGGACCACATAGAATTTTTTAAAGCATCCATCTGGGAAGCATTAAAATAAGCAATGCACTTTCAAAGAATGGTGTGTGGGAGCAAGCCGTGGTCCCTCTTATTCTCTTTCCTGCATGGACAGATGGACTGATGGATAGAGGACTTTGGATATAATTCCTACATACCCTCTGCATCTAAATCTTTAATGGGAGCTTTTAGCGTATCTTCCTGTTCCCTTCCCTTTCTTCTTTACCTTTCACCTCCTTTCACACCTTTCCTTACAAAGAATAGTTTTTGTCCTTCTTGAAATGTGTTTGGAACATGCCAGAATAAAGGATCTTAGTTATAGGAAGTTCAAGACCCACCAGCCACTAAACCAGTTAATTTAGATCTCTTGAGCTCTCCTGTGCATCTCTCTTTAGTTGCTAATTTCTGATTTTCTTTACTTGAATTTTTGCAGAAGTAACCTCAAAGTACTGGCAAAGTTCTGTACCTACGCCAAATAGCAATATTCATCCAAGACTCAGCTCTTTGATCTTCTCTGAAAAGCATGTGTAAATGTGGGTGTTTTGTTCCTTATACCTCTCTGTTGCCTGAGTCAGACATCGCTGGTGTGTCCACATAGTCACCCACCCCGCTGTTACATGAAGCCTTGGTCTCACTATGTCTCCAATACGGAGATTTTATCTGCTTTTCTAGAGGCCATGAGAGCAGAATACATGCTGCCTTTTTATTGTACATCAGTCCATGCAGACCTAACCACCCCCTTCTCTCATCCATGTGGATGTAAACCTCAGAGAGTCAAAACCGTCCATTCAAGCAATCACATAGGAGGAGTGATCAAGCTTGCCCTGGATCTCAGCACTGATCTCCAAACTATTAGGTATAAAAGAAAATTCCAGTATGGACAGTGCCCCCCACTCAGTTTTGTGACTGTTAATCAAATTCTATATGCCTACAATGAACACATTCAATTACTAATTTTCTATAGAAAGTTTCTCTTACACTTGAATGGACTTGTATGAAAACAAAGCTTCATGAGTGGTCCCAAAGGGTTCAGACGGCGTCCTGGCTGATGCTTGCCAACAGAGGTTGGAACTTGTTTTTCGCCTCTATGTTTAAGTAATCAAGCATCCACTCAATAAGAGAAAGAGCTGAATTTGTCAGGAAGTGGTTGTTACCTTGATTTCCTGCTCCTTCATTGCAGACAAAAGCCTGCTATATAGTTACCTCCAATTGGTGTGCGGTGTACATTGCAGACCACAATGTAGGTGAGTAATGAATCCTGTAAGAATCCGAGTGACTTGACCCAAGACCCCGCTCACAAGTGAGCAGACAACCAGGAGCCTATAAACACATTGTTTTCAAGTTAGTGTAAAGCAATTTTAAAAAACTAAAATCACAGAAAAATAGAACACAGTGACTCCCCAATGGTGAATGATTATTTTCATGCTTAATAAGAAGCAAGTGATTCAACATATACAATGCCCAAGGGTGAGCCATGGTCAACTATAAGAAATACACCTCAGGGAATAATTGCCTCCTTGTATCCATTGACTGCCCAAAGTTCTCCTGCTTCAGTACTTGTGGATCTCCACACCTGAACCAGCTAGCAAGAGACAGTTTCCCTGAAAAAGTACCTGACGTAAATGTGTAATGCAGTAGAGTGGTGATAACCTCTCCGTGACCCCTGGAATAAATGTATCACTCTATCTGCAGACACTCAGCACATTGACTCCCTTGTACTTCTAACATTGCAGCCGACGAATTATCGCTCGGTTAGTCCTTCGGTCCTTAAACAGGAATGCAGTTTGCCAAGGCTGCCTCTCCTGACCTACGGACCATAGCCTTCCCAGGGTGCAGCACAGCCAGCACAGTCTGTGCACTGCAGGGCAGTGCACTCGAGCGCACGCAACAGGAGGCTGTGGCCTAGAGTGTCCGTGGCTGATTCACTGACCACAGCATGGCCGAGGTCGTGTCCTGGCTCTTTTACACAGAGACCGCACTCTTAGTCAAAAGATCCTAAGGCCTTTCTTTATACTCAAACATTGTCACGTAGTTTTTATTTTTAACTCCCTCATAAGGTGACCTTCCACTCAGCTGCATCTCCTCTATAGTAAAGAAGGTCTAATTCTGCACAAATAAAGGAAGTCATGGGCTAATAAAGAGTCTGTGTATTACTCCAGAGCCCCTTTGCATCCATATACTGAACCCACAGCAATATAACCCCATTCCAGTATAACCTGGAATACCAGGGCCAATTCTGGGATTTGCAGGAGCTCTCAAAGGTTCTTTCAAAGCCTTCTCGATTTGAACTCTAAGGGAATCCATGAAAGCTTATCCATAAGCTTTCCAAGATACCACCTGTCCCATGTCTTAATTTGAAAGTTCTTCCCACAGAAGGCCAAGGTCATGGTTAAAATGTTCGTAGCTGGCTAAGCAACAGGTCACCTTCCTTTCCCATCCCCACACAAATATAATTCTTCTATATTATTTCACTTTAAAATTTAAAAGATTTTAAAAGATTTCACTTTAAAATTTGTTTTGCTTTACAAAAATGGCTTTCAGACTTGTTTTCTATAACATTTGAAGCATAAGCATAAACACACATATACAGTCTTCCCTTCCTTTTCAAGCCACTTAGTGACTTAAAACAAACTGTATTTTGCACGAAGTTTTGCGGGAAGAGCTTGGCTGGGTGGTTCATCTCATATCCTCATGGCATCATCGTGGGGTAGCTGGAAATTGAGGCTCCCATGATGACTCTTCATTCAAATGTCCAGCACCTCGGTGCTTCTTGGCTCCCCCCACGTGGTGCCTCCAGAGCCTCTCCATGTAGCTTGGACTTTTCATGAATGATGGCCTTGAGATGTGCTACCTACATGGTAACTGAGAGCTGCAAGAAAGATGCTTCCAAAAGACCCAAGTAGAAGCTGCAAGGCTTCTCATGACCAGGCCTCAGAAATCTCTGAATATCACTTCTGCCACATTCCATTAATCAGCAAGTCATGAAGGCCAGTCCAGTTTCCAGGGGATGGGAGAAGCAGATTCCGTCTCCTGACAGGGTCCTGACAAGGAATGGAAGAGGTCAATGGTGGCCATCTTGGACATAAACTACCACAGAGAGAAAGGCACACATCCTCCACTAATGTCACATTTCCCCAAAAAGGTGTGAAAGCAGTGCTGTTTGTGCCACAATTTCCTACCAAGTTTTATTTTAAAAGATCTTCCTCTTTTTTTCACATATAGCTACATTTATGCGTAGACTTCAGATGTAAATCCATGAGAGGCTGGACTTGGATATCTATATATGAGTGACAAACATTATGCTTTACTTAGAAATTCCTCCCTGCTAATAACATATTATAAAACCAAGTTGTCTGTTGAACTCGTTCTTCCCTGAGAACTTCAGGGTATGTTCTCCTCCAGGTGCTCCTCAGTGCCCTCAAACTTGTAGAAGTTCCATTTGGTCACCAAACACAGGCAGACATTATAGACTCCCAATGGTGACTATAGGCTGGACTCAAGCTGCGACCCCTGCAACATGGTCAGCCCAGCACGTGCTGGCACATAGGAGACACCCATCAAGTATGAGATCCTGTCCCCTTCCCCTCTCTCGCTCTGTACTAAAATCTATGTTAAACATCTGATTGTGATTCCCACTTACATGTGATAAAACAGGCTCAGACAAGGTAAGAGGTCAGTACAAGTTATATCACCAGTAGGTAATGAAGCTGAAACTCGAGCCCCAGTCTTGGGACCATTAGTCTAGAGTTCTTTCAGCTCTACCAAGGTTTATGGGTGTGCTTATGCCTTGAATTCAAAGATATGAAATAGAGAACAGATCCTTCAATGAAAAGGAATATAGCAGTAAGAAAAATGGGGTGCCAGGGTCAATGAAATAGAAGTAGTATCCTATAAAATCACACCACCCATTCACCGGTATTACCGAGAGCCAAACTCATTATATTCCCCAGAAATAGTATTCCAGAGGATTTACTCTTGCAAACATATACAAAGGGTGCACTTCTTGCTTTCAGAGGAAAATATCAGTGACTCCAGCAGATAATTTTTAGCCTTGTGCTGCCCACTCCAACTCCCCTGTAATCCCTTACATCCTGCTTACAGTTAATGGAACGCAGAATTCCATTCAGCCCTGTCTGCAGATCTCCCAGCAAGACGTCATTGCTGTGTATCAGTTACTAGGTGTGGGTTTCCTTTTGCACCAGCTTGTCTGCCTTCCCAGGAATGAAACGAAGATCTCCCCAAGGAGAGAACCCAACATCATCGCCTCTCGCCTGGTCGGCTTCCACGGAGGCTGGTGGCAGCCTTTGCTCCCAGCAACAACAGGCTGCGTATCCATAACAAAGGCCGCAGAGGGCTGTGATCTGGCCTCTTCAGCTCTGTCATTTAGCCAAGACAGTGTCCAGAGCTGTGCCCTGGAGCCCTGAGCCTCTGGTCTTTGGTGACCCACCACGTGGAGCACACTCAAGGGTCAGCAGACAAGACGGGCCTAGGATCCCCTCTCCTTGACTCACCGGCTCCCTGCGGCTGTGCTAAACAAAGTTACTTGCTTCAGTGAAGTAGCTGGAGGCCCTCTGCCAAGAGGGCCAGTGACCTTAGGCCACCACAATATAGATGCTTTGGGGGGCACAATGCATAAAGCAGAATCATGGCATTTTTACATTATCCTGGAGAAATGAACAAGTGCTATCTGTTCTGTGATAACTTTATTTTAAATTTAAAATAAAGTATACCATACTTATTAAAGTACACTGTACCTATGAAAATATACACGTAAAAATTCTGGAGAGAAGTATGAGAATTCTTTCCTGAAATTAATTTAACTGTTCTTTCCTGGGAAACACGCCCAGTAGGAACCGATACAATAATAAAGGTAGCTTCGGCTGTGCGGACAACAGATTGAACAGTACTGTCACCAAAGCAGGGGAGGTGAAAGGAGAACAGACGTGCTATGTTCCACTATTTAAAGGAGACTGTAAAACATCAGTTGCATTTAATCCATTTTATTAACTTTAAAAATTATTGATATCTTCTGTATTTTAAAAATGAAAAATAAAGAAATAAAAAAGGGAAAACTTAAGATTATCTACAACCTTGACACAGTCACTGTGAATGTCTTGGGACGTGTACCCTTCTAGACCTTGCCAGGTGTGCAGGTGTGTGGAACCTTTTTAGCAAAAGTGAGATCCTTGTAGTTCATAACATTCTATCTATACTTACTAGAGCACAGACGTCTTTCACTATGGATGAACTTGTAGCTACATGTCAAAATGTCAGCCCTCTTTAATTTCAAAAAGGTGAATGTGACTCTAAAAGAAAAGCACTTACGAGCCCTGGCTGGTGTAGCTCAATGGATTGAGCACAGGCTGGGAACCAGACGGTCCTGGTTCGATTCCCCATCAGGGCACATGCCTGGGTTGCAGGCCAGGTCCCCTGTGAGGGCCATGTGAGAGGCAACCATACATTGCTGTTTCTCTCCCTCTCTGTCTCCCTCCCTTCTCCTCTCTCTAAAAATAAATAAATAAAATCTTGAAAAAAAAAAAAGCAATAATTTAAAAAAAAAAAAAAAAGAAAAGCACTTACGAGTGAAGCTTGCCTTTGCCAATAATGCGATTAGCTGATATTATGTGCCTCCTGATACAATATAGTTGGAGGCACACTTTACCTATAAAGTGTTCTTAACTGAAATACTTAACCTGAATGTAACCATGACGAAACACATGCATCCATAATGGGGGCCGTTCTGTAAGAAGGCCAGTCTGGACTTTTCAAAAGACCTGATGCCATGGAAATTTTTAAATTTGGAAAAAAGAATGAAAAAAATCTTTTAGGACAATTTAATTGTGTTTGTGAGTGATGTTACTGAATTAGCAATTTTCTTAGGTGTGGGAAAGGCATGCTGAATGAAGTATTAAGAGTGAAAGGTCCTGATATTGGTAGCCTGCTTCAGAAGGGTTATCAGCAGCGGGGGGTGTGCATGGGCACAGACAGGGAGAGGGGGAGAGACAGAGAAAGGGAGGGTATGACAAGGGGTTAACAGACATTCATTACATCATCCTTCCAAATTTTCTGAAATATGTCAAAGTAATATATATTTATATTTACATATAAGTATATATTTGTATATATTATATGCTTATACACTAGATAATACAATATTTCCATCCCATAGGGTTTAATGACTAAATGTGATTCTATTATATGAATTTATGATCATCAATTTAACAAATTCCTGATTTTCAACACTTCATTCATTCTAATTTTTAATTAATAAGAAAAAGTTTTCAAGGCAGTTCTTGTAGTTGCTTGCACATATTTTAAATTATTTATTTAGGATAGATCCCTAGAAGCAAGTGCTCAATGAAGGTTATAGACATTTTTAAAGTTTTTGGTACTACTACCTACAACACAATTAATTGAGTCAGCCCTAAAAATTTTCTGTGGCCCTCAAGCCCCAAGACCTAATAGTTCTCTTTAAAATGATTAAATTTTTCAAATGAAAATCCTTCTATTATTGGTATTCTCTTTCCTGAGTTACTTCTTCAAATCAGTGCTCTCAGTTCCTAACAATGCCTAGTAATTTTTTTGTGCATTACCACGGACATTGCAATCTCAACCAAAAGTGCTTTAGTTGTAACCTGACATCACCCTGTAGAACTTAGGAATTGTCAGTCATCTTTCCTGTGCCGCCCGTCTGTTCTAACAACGTCTGTCTTAATTATTGGCAGCAACACACCTTGGTCATTGTCCCCTACAAATCTGGAAACGCACTCGCCCAGTCAAAGGCCAGACCCATTGGCACGCACGTGTCACAGCATCAGTCCCGTGTAAGGCAGCCCCTCTGGGGGAGACGGAGTCTGCGTCCTGCCTAGAGACATCACGGCCTTGACCCAGACCCAAGGATTCATCTCCTAACGCTCACTATGTGACACACACATCACTAAAGTAACTTATTTAGCTGCCCAAGCCGAACCTTAGCCAGTCTCAAAGCTGTTCCTAGCAGGTCTAGTCCATTGAAAAGGCCATGCTTACTGGTGTATACGTTCAGATGCAGCTCATTCAGTTCCCTCTCTCTCTCTCTCTCTCTCTCACACACACACACACACACACATTTCCTCCACTCTTGAGCATGTGGAGAATATTTTCCAGGATCTCACTTTGGCTAAGTGACCAAAAAGGAAAAAGAAAGTTAAGAAAAATAGACATAATCCTTTTATGTAGTATATTTTCTGCCACTAGAAGTAAAATAGTTCTGCCCAAGAATCTAAGCAAATACTGTTTTATCTGGATCCCTTTCAAATAATAATAATCAAGAAAGCTTCAAATAACTAGAATGAAAGTTACCATTTATGGAAGCATCGAGATAATCTCACGCCTGCTCTATGCTTCTCACCAGTTACAGGATCAATATTTTCTGTTACTAGTTCTAATAGATTCTTATCCCAGATCACATTGACTAATAACAGAGAGTTCTTCCAAAGAAAACAGATAATGAGTTCTAGTGAAACTCTTAATCCCTTTCCAGAGCAACTATTTTTCTTAGGAGCTCATGGGAGATCAGAGTTCCAGTCCTTCTTTGCAGTGGTTTTGGCTGCTCCTCTCACACTGAAAATACCCTGGCCGAGCCACCACCATTGACTCATATGGTACAACACACGACTTCCTAGGTTGAGAGCCATGGTGGAATTTTCCTTAGAGTGAAGAAGCCTATAAAGAGCAGAGGAAACGTGGGCCCCAGAAAGGTGCATGGGAGGCCTGGGCCACCTGCAAGAAATGTGTAACCGGCCAACCTCATTACCTCTTGGAAAAACAGATGTTACATTTATACTATGGCTACAAAACTTCTAACCCACAAAGATCCCACGTAGAGTAGGTGGAAAACTTTAAATTATGGAAGTTCTATAATGTTTAATATTTTGATGCACATTCATTCAAGGGAGAGTATATGCTACATTGAGATGGTTTTTGTCTATTTTAAAGAAAAGGTCAACTAAGACAAGACTCAAGAAGAGTCAGATTTGGGGTTACCATTAAGCTATAAGTAAAAAAGAAAAATGTTAGTGCCAAAGAAAATCAAAACTTTTATCATTAAAAATATTTTAATAAAGTATGTGCTGTTATCTGTGCTATACAAAACCAAATGATATGCACACCGGATAACTTTAAAGGACCTCAGAGGGACATTTATTTTACTTATTAGGTCACTGGTCAGTGGGAGTGCATATTCTGTGCCCTCCTGCCAGGGCTGATGTATTATCTGGCTGGGACCTGGGGTCTGGAGTCAGGCCACAGCAGAAACAGCGCCCAGTTACTCCACTGAACAGCTCTGTGATTTGGGGGCATTTGCTTCACCATTCTAAGCCTGTTTCTTTATCTGTACAATAGTGATTAGAATTTTTCTTTATGCATCTAGTGATTTTTATTAAGAATTAACATTTTTGTCCCAACTTGGGGTAACTCTCAAAGACTACTCCAGCTGCAGAAATTCCAGTAGGAGTAGCCAAGGCTTTTATTGCAAAAGCATTATAATTCAGTGTCCCTTCTCTCTGAATCCTGGTATTTTTTTTTTATACCTCTAAGGTGTTGTTGCCAAGAACGCTTCCCAACACACCTGCTGTACACAAATCTCAGAGTTGCAGAGTCCCTTTCTGAGGACACAAAGTAGGACACGGCTCTTCCATAAACATGGAGGAAACAGTGCATCACAGAGGTTCGTACGGCTATGGATATACCTTCTAGAGGTCATCAATACCAAGGTAAAGAAGAAGAAAACCTCGGTGATCTGGTTTCTAGCTCCTCCAGCACCTTCTTCTATGGAATCTTAACTGAAGAAACCTAAGAAGATGTGACAACTTCTGCTTTCAGTTGGTACTCCCCTCTCCCAGAAGCAATTTCAGTGATTACTCCTCTCTCTAGATTTGTCTCCCTTCCCCATATCACTGTTCCCTGCTTTATCTTCCAAATATGCAAACCATTGATATGATGGGATCTTGGATGAACTGCAAACATGGATTACACGCCTGGCTATTGGCAACACCTATTCTGTCTTTATTTCTCACTCAAGCTCTGCTTGCCAGAATCAATCCAATTTCATCACTGTCTGGGTCCTCAAATAAAGATCAGAGAGCTACCCAACACCAAGAATGGAAAGACTTCAAGGTGACTTGAATTGACTCAAGGAATAAGTGCCTCAAACACTGAATATAAATTCCTTTTCAAAAGAATACCAAAGAACTTCCAAGTGGCACATAAAACCCTCTCTCTGGAAATGGAGCCCTTTGGACTGATTTTATCCCAGGACATTACCTCCTCCTATTTTACTGCTAGTTTCTCTCTATTCTCTCTACAATCAGGTTCTATCAGCTATCCAAGAAAATTATGGAAATAATATTCGTCAGTGGGAGTGCATATTCTGTCTCAAAGGTGTTGCTAATATTTAACTTCACTATAGCTTCTACATTCCTAAAGATTCCAAGCCCTTCGGTCCAAGTTAGACAATAGCAGATATTGACCATCCAGACACCCTGTGCCACAGCTGCTGACTTGTTGGGGCCCAGCCACAGTTTTCCAGAAAAAAGTGAAAACCAGTGTAGAGATGAGGAAGTGCTCCCTTGCAGAACAGAGCCTTAGAAACCCAAGTGCTGTCCGCTGAGCTCTCAAGCTTGGGGTTCTATCATAGCACAGACACTGATAGATTTGACTCATTTTTAAAGGATCTTAGGATATATCCACTTTTAAATAAATGTCACTATGATATGATCTTCATTTTTGAAGTGCCTCTGCGAATACTGACGTGTTTTCCCTTCTTTTCTTGCTATCCCAAAAGGGAGTTGTCCTGCTGAACGAACTTCAGGACTGAGTCAGAACCACCCAAGGAGAAACCCTTACAAACGTCTGATTGTGTGTTCTCCCCATAAAGTTAAACAAAGAAACGCCAATATTTATAGCTTTTCTCTGATCTGAGTTAGTCTCTCTCAACACATTTCTTTTTTTTTTAGATTTTTATTTATTTATTTTATTTTTAGAGAGAGGAGAAGGAAGGGAGAAAGAGCAATGTATGGTTGCCTCTCACATGGCCCTCACTGGGGACCTGGCCCGCAACCCAGGCATGTGCCCCAACTGGGAATCGAACCGGGACCGCCTGGTTCCCAGCCTGCGCTCAATCCACTAAACCACACCAGCCAGGCTCAACAAATTTCTTAAAAGATAATTAAATTTTTTAATTATTTCTAATCATTAACAAAAGAAACCTAAGTGTGCTTAAGTGAACAAGATATTCAATGTTTATATTGTGTATGAATCATGGCACCTCTTCAACTAAAGTAAATACTTTCTACCTCTTCATGTGGCTCATTTCCCAAGTTTGCCAGTGTGACATGATTTGAAGTGATCGAGCAAAAAACAAGTACTTGAGTGAGTTTGAATAGGACTGAAGAAGCATTATTATTGTGTTTAAAAGCACCTCATGATCAAGAATCATAACTGGCATATGATTAATTGAGCTAAGAGTGGTTTAATAAGATTAATTTTTATCAGTGATGGGTTTAAACTGTATCTGATTCCCCTAAATGTAAATAGAACCTAATGGCAAATGGATATTCCTGAATGTTTCTATTACAATTTGCTTCTAGTTTGGCCAGAAATGGGTATAAAACTTTTCCTTGATTTCTCTCCAAACACTCCCTATGTTATTCCTAAATCACTAAAAATTAAGTAAATAATATATAGTTCTGACTCTGATAAACATGAATTGATTACATGTACAAGATTCACATTTCCTATTCCTGCTAATATCTTTTCATGTTACACCAATCTTTTTAAATAATAAACATTGCATTGTTGAATGGAATTTTGTGCCCTTAGTTATTTTTAATTAGGAAAAACCTAGGAGGAAATAAATTTGAAATCATTGTTATCCTCCCAACCACGCCTGTAATCACATGTTTACAATTACTAGAAAATATTCTTAGAAACCAACACGAGTAAATGTTGAGGAGTTCTAATACCTGTCAAAACTTTTTTAAATGGAAATAATAATTAATTGACAGTAAATTTAAATCTGTGTTTAAAGTATATCTGTGAGGACAGAGCTATAGAAAAAAACAGGTTCGAAAAGTTTAAAATAGCTCAGGAGGTAATTGTAAAACCTTTTTAAAATATTACCTATAGCTAGAATTAGGTGTTTAATTCTGCAGCTAGGATATAAGCTACATAGTGGTGTCTAACTGAGCCATCATGGCACATCAGAAAGAACAATAGGATAAGAGTCAGGGACATGGGAACATGACAAGGGATCCTGCCATGAACAAGTTCTAAAAGTTGGCTAAGTTACTTAACTGCTCTGGGCCTTGTTTTCCCATAACTACCAAAGTCTCCTCCTGCTCCAACATTTTGCTATTCCCTATTCATTTGACAAATCTTACTGAGCATCTATTAAATGCAAATTTGCTTTGTAGAGATAATTTGTTACATTTCCCTTGTTTCATATGGTATCAAAGCCAAATAGTATGTACTCATATAACACTTCACTTTGTACATCATCTCCTTTAATACAGAGGTTCAGATATACAGGTCAAGCATTACCAAGCTCATTTTTGAATGAGTAAACTGAGCCATCGAATAACTGATTCTTCCAGCACCAGCACAGCTGGTAACAGAATTAATTCAAGAATTCAGCCTCCAGAGCACAAGCGAATAGCCTCTTTACTTAAGCAGTCTTCACACAAATAAAAGAACCTGGCCATGTTACTGTTCTCTTGTTTTTGTCCAAAAGAATATGTTGCATCAGCTGCCCACAAGTTTTAGGAGAGCTGCTGACAGTTATTTGCACAGGATTTGAGATCAGGGCTGTGGCTCGGTGCCAGCCTCTCCACCAACATCCTGGATGACCTTGAGCCAGCGATCCACCCATGGAATAAAGATCTACATCCTTGAGGACACTCTTGGCAGTAGGCTGTATTACTCTGTGTGTATGTTGTGGGGGGAAATGTCTGTGGAGTCCTTGAACTCATGAGGGAAGGGGGGATGAAACTTATAAACTACAAATAGGCTCCCACTGAAGTTTTTTCAAAAGAAAAAGTGAGGTTTCCAATCCTTGCTTTCTCAAAGCCTTTTTCAACAAGGTCTCTTGGTCATCAAGGATACAAAAAGATCATTATGACGATCATTATGTTTATTTTCATATTATATTCTCCAGTGGCAGAGCTGGTATCAGATTCCTGGAGACATTCTAGGAGGAGAATAACAGGAGAACTGCAAATGCTTATAGAGGCACTAAAATAAATATGCTTTGTGCTTTTCATATGTTGAAAATTTCAAAAAAAAATCAAACTTTTTCTATAGCAAAACATTTCAACAAGAAAATTCTCTAGAATTTAAATTTAAGCTAAGATTTATTATCCAGACCCCAACCCATACTTCCAGCCTATTTTGATCATATTCTTTTTATGCTCCCTTCTTCAACTCCAAGTGGGGAAACTGATCAAACGCATTCTGCACATACTTCTGAGCCCACAGATTCAGCCTCCAGCTGCCGTCCTAACCTCACCAACTCACAGACCATCTCCAGTTTCCAGAAGTAGAGTGGCTTTTTTTGTCCAGAGGAATACCCCAGACATACCCACTATTTTCAGCTTGCCTAACTTTTGCATCTCTGTCTTATAATCACTGACACCATTTTTCTGTTGAATCAGACTCTTGGATTAAAAGGATTTCTCTCAACTCAAGGAACATGTATAAAGGATCTATGGACAAAGACAATGGGGTGTGGTGGGGAGGGCTGAATGTGGGAGTTGGGGGTGCATAGGGCATGGGAGAGTAATGGGCGAAAATGGGGACAACTGTAACTGAACAACAATAAAAAATGCACTTTAAAAGCAAAGATAAATTATTCAAAAGTAAAATAAAATAATAAAAATACAATTCAACTATAAAAAATAAAAAATAAATGAAAGGATTTCTAATACTAATAGAAAGGACCTCCCTTCAGTACTCTACCACCTCCCTCCCCACGCCACGATTTTTCCTTCATGCTCATTACTGCATTACAACAGTTGCCTGATTTCTCTGTCAAGGTCCTGACAGTGATGAGGTACCAGGGCATCATCAGGTTTTCAGTTGGAAAAAAAATTGGCTTGATGTAGTCCGTATATGAAGAGTTTGGCAGATGAAATTCAGAAATGCTGCCAATGAGGCAAATGCTTAATCTTGGAGAAAGCCCTTCACACGAATGCAGTTGACGTAGGGAACAGGAAACCACAAAAACAACAGGGCCGTAACATTAAAGGCTGGTTCACACACAGCAAAAGAAAAGGCAATCCAGAGCCGACTTCCACCTCCTTCTTATAATTCATCCCAACAGAATGAAATATGCAGATGGTATTTTCTCCACAAGACTGGAAAAACAGCAAACATTTCAAAAGCAGATGAACACGAATGTACTAAAATTCCTGGTTATTCTTTGCACGTCAGTAGTTTTCTTTCATTTAAAATTTTCATAATACTTTACGACAATTAGTCTCCCCATTTGATAGCTGGGGAATGTGAGTTACAGACCAAGAAAGCGATTCCTTCAAACACACAGAAATCAGAGCCCCAAATCCAGGCACGACTTTTTTTTTAATCAGCTATTAGAAAAGTCACTGTCTTGACAGCATGCTTTTCTCAAAGAAACAATTGGCTTTTTTTTTTAAATGTTCAATCAGCCAAATAAATATAGTATAATATAGGTTGTTTTATAGTACTCTGAACAATGTATTTTAAAGTAAATGTTATTTCATTTAAATAAAATAATTTGAAAATTATTTGATGATACTTCTTTCCCTTTACCAACTTACTTTCTAGTTCCAATGATTCAATAAATTTGCAAAGCATATTCATATCTAATATTCTGAGAATATTTTAAAAAATTTTTAGTGGGACAAAATTCCCATAATACTTTGTCCTAAACCCCTAATACAGGAAAATAGCTTAAATATTTCAGATAAAATTTATATCTATTTAAACAACTTTTTGTATGTATACATTGAAAGTTTCATTCGGTTCGTTCTATGTTTAAATTCCTACCGTGATAAATTGTGAGGGAACGCCTCCCATCCACCCCATCATCCTTCCTGCCCCCTTTTCTGTTAAGTGTGCCACCATCATAATGTACATTTTCTGAATCAACCCGCCAAAGTTATACCAATAAAAACTGTACACAAGTCAGAGCTTCCAGGATCCAAGGCTAACTTGGAGAAAGACTCATCCAGCGTGGCTAGACGCAGCATAGCTGGAAGAGAACTTGGGTAACATTCAGGAGGAAGTCAAGAGCCTCGCCAAGAAACTGCTAAGGCTGGCCTCGAGAGGCAAAGCAACACAACTAAAAAGAAAAATGTGAAGTGAGGTCAAAGGCAAGAGGCAGAGAAGGACAAGAACATCTAAAAGATCAGGAGGTAAACCCTCTATATGGGGCAGGGCAAGCCAGTGAAGAAGGGAGAATGAGGGTGGGAACCATGAAAAGACGCTGAAGCTCCCATTTCAGTGGAGCCAGATGGCTAAATACGGCACAAAAGAACCAGTCATGCAGGTCCAAATGGGTCCAAAAAAGTAACACAAAGGAAGTCAGGTGGAGGTTAATAAATGTTCACATGAAACCTTAGAAACAAACAAACAAAAAAAATTGCTGCTGATTCTCAAGGCAGAAGAAAGGTAAAATAAGGACATTTTTTAAATAACATGAAGAAAACCACTCACAGACATGCTTCAGAGGAATTCTGAAAGTTCTTCAGGCAAAAGGAAATGGTTTGAGGTGGAAAGATGAAGATACAGGAAGGAATAAAGAGCATCAAAAAAAGGTATGTTGGCTATCTAAACTATTATTGACTATATAAAATAATAACGACAATGTTAGAGTTAAGCTCAAACTTAAAAAAAACACAGGATTCAGGGATGAAATAAAACTGAGGGAACTCTCAAGAAGGATGGTAAAGGGAGATCAGCATAATAGCTATATTGGAAGGAGAAAGCAATTAGATTGGAACAATATGACTCAAGACACAGGCCCATGTTGAGGACTTTGCAATCGTATCTCCAGAGTTTTCATCATGAGGTGAGAATGACTGGGTGAGCCAGCGCAGACTTTTATCTGCACGTGGCTTGTCTTGACTACCAGCTGAGTAAATTACTGCTCTCTACCCTATGTCCTGCAGCCTAGTGCAGCTGAGAACACTCAGTTTAACTCACAGAAGTGTTCTGCTTCGACCTACTCCTGAGAATTGGAGGTAAGCCTAGAAGATTACAGCAGTGTTTAGCTTAAAAGCAAAAAATAAAGAGTAACTCATTCCTCTACCATTTTTCTGCTAGACATCTAGAATCTAGCCCAGAACACAGCCCTGCTTGCTAGCCCCACTCCAGTATGCCAGCTCAGTGTTTCCCAAGATTCACTCAAGACCTTGCCCAAAGACTTCTCCAGGTGATGAGTCTTGTAAATTTTCAGGGAAGCAGAAGCAGATTGCGAGCACAAGGCTCAGTTCGCTCATCTTCTCCCAGAAACCTCTATCACACAGTGGCAGAATTACCCTTTCTCTAGCTAGGTTTGTGCTTGCTACAGAGATTTCCAGAACTAAGCAATATATTGTGTTGGGATATGTATGGTATATGTATAAAGAAAAATAACAGAATGTTCAAAACTATATAGGATTAACGATTAACTTTGAAAGGCAGAAAAAAATGGATTGATGTGGGGGCTTTTAAGATACTGGCAATATTTTTGTTTCATTAACTGGGTGATGAATAGTCAAGTGTTCATCTTAATATGAACCTTTGCTTTGTTTCTATATTCTGCACACAATCAAGAATATAATAAGAAAAGTGACTTAGGTGCTGTGCTTTCCCATTGCCCTCTCACCAAGCGAAACTAACAATATTTGGTGTTCCCTGCCCTTCTCTAGAACCCTGCTACCACCATGGCCCAAAATAGCACCATCGCTTGCCTGGAATATTAAATAGTTGCCTGATTTGTCTCTCTGATTGTACCCCTGTCTCCCTACATTGTGTTCTCCACACAAAAGCCAGACCGATCCTTTTAAAGCCTAAGTAGAATCTTGTCACTGCTCTGCTCAAAACCGCCAAGGTTCCCACCAAACTTAAAGAAAACTGGCAGTTCTTACCATGGGCTGCAAGGCCCGAGATAACCTGTCTCTCTTAGCACTCGGCTTTCACCTGCTGGTTCAGCACTTCCATTTCTAACCACACCTGCCTCCTCGCTGCTCGTTCAATCTACCCAGCACACTCCTGCCCCATAGGGGCTCTTTCACCTCCAGACATCCACAGATCTCACTTTTCACTTCACTCAAATTTCAGATCAAGTACTTCTTATCAGAAAAGCCTTTCCTAGTCATACATTCCATTTAAATATTCTTCCCTTAACCCACTTTATTTTTCTTGTTAGAACTTATTAACAAAAGACACACGTATTTCTTTGCTTGCTTCTGTATTATCTTTCCCCCTTAACTAGAATGTAAGCTTTATATGACAGAAACTTTGTTAGTTTTGTTCCTTGTTGAATGGTCCATGGCAACATAGTAAGAATCCTTTTAATAGTTGTTGAACTAATAAAGGGTAATCCTTTATTTATCCACTTTCAATCTCAGCCAAATTCCCCACCGAGCCCTTAGTGTACTGGGTTTCTTATTGTCAGCTCAGGTTCTTAACAAATGATCCCTGGAAGGAGAATGACGGCATGTCCAATAAGTCACTTGGGCAAAAATTGTGAGTTCATAAAAGAAAGGGGATATAAAGACATTGGTGAACTTTGAAAAGCCCAAATCTGGATTATGTACTTACAAAATAAAAATAAGCAAAGTAGAAAAATATAATTGGAGAAAATGAATACAGTTATGGGCCATGCTGGTCGACTTCCACTGGACACAATTTGGTTTGAATCCGCTCCTCTAGAGAAAGAAGCCACTTAATGTACTGAACAGGAGAAGACGTACTGTCAGCAGCACCAGGCCAGTGACCATATTTAATGACTATGAAATAAATGGGGAGAAGTGTAGGGAAGGAGGCATTTGAGATCCAAATTGCTACAAATTTTAATTGAACTCTGGACTATTGAAAATAAATAAAGTAAATTTTAAGAAAAGCATTCATAGTCACATTGGGAAAGAAAATCAAAGTTAATGCTACTTCAAAACGTATTGCTACATCTGTTTTCTGTATTTTTGTCTCCTTCCACCAATAGCAGAATGGACCTTCTTCTCAAGTGCAGATAAAAAATTCTCCAAAATCAGCCATGGATGTGTTAGACTGTGAAATAAGTCTCATTAAATGTAGAAGGACTGAAATCATACAAAGTATGATGGCCACAATGAAACTACATTAGAAATCAATAACAAAAAGAAATTTGGGAGATTTACAAATATGTGAAAATTAAGCAACATACCTAAATAACCAGAGTCAAAGAAGAAATCACAAGGGAAATTTTTAAATACTTTAAAATGAATGAATATCAAATAAAACACAAGATACCCAAATGTATGAGATGAAATAAAAGCAGCACTCAGAAGTAAATTTATAACTGTAAATGCCTACATTAAAAAAAAATCTCAAATCAGTAACCTACTCTTCTAACTTTAAAAACTAATAAAGGAAGAGTAAATATAACCCAGAGAAGAAAAATGAAGAAAATAATATGAGCATGGAAATAAATAAAATAAAGAATAAAAAAATAGAAAAAATCAATAAAACCAAAAGTTGGTACTTTGAATGTATCAACAAAATTGACGAACTTTTGTGTGGAGTGACCAAGAAAAAGAGAAAAGACCCAAATTACTGAATGAGAAATGAAAGAGGGGGTTATCATCAGTCTTACAGAAATAAAAAGAATTATAGAAAATATTATGGCAGCCCTAACCAGGGGCTCAGTTGGTTGGAACATCATCCTGTACACCAAAAGTTTGCTGCTTTGATTCCAGGTCAGAGCACACATCTAGGTTGTGGGTTCGATCCCTGGTTCGGGTGACTATAGGAGGCAACCAATTGATGTTTCTCTCACATCCATATCTCTCTCTATCTCTATCTCTCTCTGTCTCTCTCAAAAATCAATAAACGAATCCTCAGGTGAGAATTTTTTTAAAAAGAAATACTATGATAAGTCAATAACTGACAAGGTCTGTCCAGAAGATATCCAGCCACATAATATGAAAAACAGAAACATTTATTGAAGAAGATAGAAGAAACATCATACATAGGACAAATGACACCTCAGTCCCCTTCAAAGTAGGCACCTTAGGACTTCACACAGTTCTCTCAATCACCATCAGCTGCCCCGTCATATTTTCTTGAATGTAATCAAAGTTCTGAAATCTCTTCCCTTTCAAAGGTGATTCTAGTTTTGGGAAAAGCCAGAAGTCACAGGGCACCAAGTCTGGGCTGTAGGGGACTGAGTCACCTGGGTGATTTGATGTTTCGCCAAAACACTCTGCACAAGACATGATGCATGAGCAGGTGCATTGTCATGATGAAGCTACCAATCACCAGTTGTCTACAGCTGCAGCCTTCTGAATCATCCGAATAGTTTCTGCAAAAGAAAGTTCAAACTTAGTGCATAATTTTATGCAGATTCGTTGCTCTACTTGCTCAGTCATTTTGAATGTGACAGCCACACAGTACACATGCTCACTCAATAGCGTCTACTGCCTCCACTGACTAGTACAGCAAAGCTGTCATTGTTCACACATGTGCATTCCAGTCCACTCTCTTTGGCTGCCAGGTTACACTGATGCCACGCAAACCATTCTTGTTATGTTAACAATGGCTGGACTTTTTCCAGATAGACATGGTAGGTGAAATGGACAAATTCCTAAAAAGACAGTCTACATAAGCTGAGTCAGAAAAAAAGAAAATCTGAATGGGACTATAACAAATGAAGAAACTGAATTAATAATTGAAATACTTCCCACAAAGCCAAGAGCCTAATGATTTTACTGGAGAATTCTACCAAATGCTTAAAGAAGAGAATTAACATGAATCTTTTATAAACTCTTACAAAAAAAATAGAAAGGAAGGACATTTCTCAAATAATTCTGTGAATCCGGTATTAACCTGATACCAAAATCAGACAAAGATATCACAAGAAAAGAAAACTATAGACCAATATATAACTCACGAATATAGATGCAAAAGTGAGACTTATCTGAGGAATGTAAGATGGTCTCAATATATCAAAACCCTTCAATGTAATACACCACATTAATAGAATAAGAGACAAAAAACACATGATCATTCAATAGACATAGAAAAGTACCTGGGAAAATCCACACCCTTTATGATAAAAACAAAACAAAACTCAGCAAGCTTGGAGTAAAAAGAAACTTCCTCAGTTAGATAAAGGGCATCTGTGAGAACTTAATGGTAAAAGACTGACAGCTTCCCTCCATAAACTAAGGTGTCCACTCTTGCCACTTGTATCCAACATTGTATTGGAGATTCTAACCAAGCCCATCAAACAAGAAAAAGAAATATGATGCATCCAGATTGAAAACTATATGTATTTTCAGATTACGTGATTTTATATATAGAAATCCTGAGAAATTCACACACCAAAAAAATCCATTAATGCTAATAAATGAGATCAACAAGTTTGCAGGACACAAGATAAATATAAAATAATTGTGTTTCCAAACACTTGTAATAAACAATCCAAAGGTAAAATTAAGAAAACAATTTCAGAAAGAATAAAATGCCTAGGAACAAATTTAACAATAGAAGTATAAGACATAGGTGTTGAAATACAAACATTATTGAAAAAATTAAAGAATATCTAAATAAATGGAAAGACATCACATGTTCATGGGTTAGAAGGATTAAAATTGTTAAGATAGCAATACTCCTCAAATTAATCTACATCTACAGATTCAATATAATCCTTATCGAAATCCCAGTTGCCTTTTTTTTTTTTGCAGAAACTGACAGGCTAATCTTCAAATTCATAAGGAAATTCAAGAGACTCAGAATAGTCAAAACAATCTCGAAAAAGTTAAAAAAATTGGAGAATTTCCATATCTTAATTTCAAAGGTCCAGTATTTGCCATAAAGCTACAGTAATGAAGAAAGTGTGGTACTGGTATAGGATGAACGTACAGATCAATGGAACAGAATAGAAGAGTCCAGAGATAAGTTTATACGTCTATGATCACTCGATTTTGACAAGGGTGCCAGATTATTAAATGGGGAAAAGAACAGGCTCTCCAACAAAAGGTACTGAAACAACTGGATTTCCACTTCAAAAGAATGAAGTTGGACCCTATCTCACATTATATACAAAATTAACTCAAAACAGATCAAAGACTTAAATGTAAGAGCTAAAATTATCACATTCTTCGAAGAAAACATGGGACTAAATCTTCATGACTTTGGGCTAAGTAGTAAATTCCTAGATCTGACACCAAAAGCACAAACAACCAAAGAAAAAAATAAATAAACTGGACTTCATCAAAATGAAAATGTTTTTACATTAAAGAACACTATCAAAAGGTTAAAAATATAAATCACAAGTTGGAAGAAAATATTTACAAATCATATATCTGAAAAGGCTCTAGTTTTCAAAATATATTAAAAAATTTATAACTCAACAATTATAAAGACAATTAACTCAATTAATAAATGAGCAAAGGATTTGAATAGACATTTCTCCAAAGAATTTGTATAAATGGCCAATAGGCATATGAAAAGATGCCTCATACCTTCAGTCATTAAGGAAGTGCAAATGAAAACCACGAGGTACCACTTTGTAACGAGCAGATGGTTCTAATAAGAAAGACACATAATAACAGGTGTTGGTGAGAATGTGGAGAAGTTGGAACATTCATGCACTACTGGTGGGAATGTACGATGGTAAAGCCACTTTAGAAAACAGTTTGGCATATAGTTAAATATATAGTTATCATATGACCTAGGTATATACACTCAAGAGAACTGAAAATGTTCACACAAAAACTTACACACAAATGTTCATAACAGCATCATTTATAATAGCCAAAAATTGGACACAGCACAAGTGTCCATCAACTGATGAGAGGTTAAACCCACGCGACTGACGTATCTCTACACAGTCATGAAAAGAAATGAAGTACTGATGCATTCTACAACGCTGAGGAACCTCTAAAGAAGCTGACAACAAAAAGCCACAGACCAAAGAATTCCATTTATGTGAAATGTCCAGAACAGGCAAATTCATAGTGACAGAAAGGAGCGTGGTGGTTGTTTGGGCTGGGGGAGGAGTGGACACAGGGAGGAAGTGCTAACTGGTAGAGGGTTTCTTTGGAGGATAACATAAATGTGTAATTCAATAGTGGTGATGGTTGTACAACTTTCTGAATATATTACAAACCACTGAACTGAACACCTTAAAAGGGTGAATTTTATGATATGTGAATTGAATCTCAACTTTAAAACAATCTGAATCTGGGGAGTAACAAGTTTTGTAAAATGAACTATATTCTGGGGTGTTACAGGCATAGTGCGGGTAAAATGAAAGAGGGCAGGTGGAGGTATAGTGCTGGGAAAATGACCAAAATCAACATTTATTTTTTCCTTTGGGCAGAAATATTCTTGTGCATCATGACAAGGCAGTTACTGGCTGCTTCCAGAACTGATGCAGACTGTGAAAAATGAAGTGCCTAGTTCTTAGATATGTCATTTGTGGTTTTAAGACCAAGAAATTATGCAAGGTGTTTCAATTCCTAGATCACATTTTTTAATTAACAACGTGTTTTTGTTAACAATGTGTTTTGTTTATTTAATTAAGCAAACAAGAGAGATGAGACAGTTACATTTAATTTAAACTCTATGCCTCTCCGCAATCAGGACCTCTAGCCACAGACGTTCCCCTGTTCTAGTTACCGCAGTCGTTCGGGCTGAGAGAAGAGAGCATGCCACCAAAAAAGAAAAAGTGAAAAATAACATTACATTTGAAAAATCTCTACTTTGATTCAAAAAGTATAAAACTTGCAATACTTTCATACTTTTACAATAGAGAAAATACAAGTATGTTTCAGGATAGTAGTTATCTCCAAAGTGGAAGGGAGGGAGAAGTAATGGGGGGAAGGGGTAAAGGGGAGGGGGGAGACTAACTTTAACATTGTTTTTATAAAGACAAAGAGTTAAAGCAAAGTACTTACACTTGTTTAATTTTAGTGATAGATATAGCGTGTTATTTTAGTCTCGGAACTATTTAACATGTTTGAAATATTTCAAAACTTAAAAACCTATTTTTAAATTATTGGATATTTAAAATATGATATCTTTGTCACTGTAACAATATTTTCTCAACATGAACACATTTTATGCTTTTTTAAAAATTTCTGGTTATAGTTACTAAGCACTGCTATCAGCTGGCAGAAAGTTCTTAAAAATACGTTTGATTAGTCATGAAACATTTGTTCAGGACCTACCGTGGCATCATGTGCCAAGAGCTACCAAAGGTGTTCATGAGACAAAGGGAAAAAAGACAGTCTCTGTTCTCAGAAAGCCCTCGTTCTAGGGGATAATTCGACCACTGAATGGATAACCCCAATACCATTTAGTAAGTGCTATGAGAGATAATATGTACAAGAGGCAAGGACTCAGAAAGGGAGTGAAAAAAAAATCAGTCACATGCACTCCCCAGTCGTCCCTGAGGAGTTAACAAGCACTGGCTACATTTAAGCCCGGGAGGAAGGGAAGGAGAAGACAACAAAAAATTGTTTATTTTATCTCGCATAGTGACACCATCAAATGTAGGCCACAAAACTATAATTTTTGCCTCTGTAATTTTTAAAGCTTTAATTTTATGCAGTTATTTTAATCAAAGGCATTTAGCTAACTATGAAGTTTCTGCATACTTGTACTAAGGAAACTTTTATAACTAGCATTTTTTGTTTCCTACATGGAAGTCACTGGGCATGGATTATTTCATTACATTTCTATGATGTGTCTGGAAGATAGGTACTGCTATTATCCTCATTCTACAGATGAGAAGACTGAGCCATAGAGTAAATAAAAAACATGTCTGAGCTTGCAATTTCCTTTAAAAAAGCCCTTCACCATCAGTTCATGCTATATCAATGTCAGTTATATAAGGGAAAAATGAAATATCCATAGAACCCTCTATTAGCACAGAGAATATTTTTATCATGATGTTTGAAATTCCATCCAATTTTTAAGATGAAAAAGCCCTTGAAATTATTTGGCTTATTATATCTTAGTGACAGACGCTTCTATGTTTAATCTGTAATCTGCAACATGTGCAAAGGGAAATCAATCAGATACCATCGGTCTTCCGTGATGGAGCAACTGGATTTGGTTCTGGTCAGTCCATATGGTCTGCCTAGGACTCTCAACATGATAGTGACTGATGTTCAGAAAGAGCCCATTTTGAGACCTACTGGCTGTTTTATAAAGAAAACTCACAGGATTCAGTTCCTTAGTGGTGTTTGGACTATGGGTACACAGTGCCATTGACAATCGGCAGGGTGTTACAAAAGAGAAAAAAGAAAGAAAGAAAAGGCATGTATTTTTTAATAGAGATCAGCTGCTGAAGAGACACTTTACCAGAATGCCTTTGTTCCCCAGGCTGGGAGGATTTGCCACAGACTCACCAAACAAGAATGCAAGCAGTGTTGCACAGATTTAAAAACAAAACAAAACAAAAAAACAAACGCACATCAAAAACTGCCTGGGAGGCCAGGAGGCCAGAGAGATAGAGCAGAGGATGGTTGTCTCAATGGTTCTCGAACATTGTTGAATGCCAGACTCAGAGGACAGCAGGGGCTTACTCTTCAGGGCTGGCGAGGGACGCGGGACTGTTGTCATGTAAATGACACCTGAAAAAGGGGGCCGCACTGCTATATTTTTATTGTTTTAATGGGTTTTAGTTCACATCTGAGCTAAGAGGGCTCCTGAGTTTCTCAGTGACTCAGCCACCTGACGGACCACCACACACCTACCAGGACCTGCCCTGTCCCATTAAGTACGAGAACAAATTTGGTTGATTCACCTCCAGCGAGATCTTGGCGACCACACAGTAGGTTGTGCCTCCCACACAAAAGTGTTTCCTTGCACGACACTTCAGCGACCTTGGCTCCCACCTCTCCTGCCTTCCTCAGACACTGTTACATATGGCATTGCTCTGTGGGCTCACGAGACTTATCTTTTTTTTATTATTTCGCCAAGGCCGTAGAGGTCATGATAATAACGGTGACAGTCCTTATAGGGGCCAGCCCAACACTAAGGGCCCAACCAGCTCCCTGCCAATTCCATCCATAAAACAGGAATTCTAACCAGGTGTCCTGGCTTTGATGGTTGCTGAACTACTCTCTTTTCCCATTTCACGACCACAAATTAAACAGAAGGCTAATTTTGCTAGAGTTTCAGAAAGCCACTCAAATGGGAAATTACCTAAACAAAGTGACGTATTTCTTCATAGGGATAACGACAGAATGATAAAAACAATAAAAGCACATTACATGAAAGGGCATATAACATTACAAGTTAAAAATTGAATTCAATATTTAGTTTACATTTTCTATTTAAAATTCTGAAAACTACCAGGGATAACTAAGATTAGAGTTTTAGGTTCTTAGTTTGTACAGTAAGGTCGCAACTGAGAAAATGATGCTTTGTATGTTCAACAATCTCAGAGAAAGTGGGACCCCTAAATTTGAGGTTTCTCACAGACAGCTCTTCTGTAATGGCTTAGGATTCCATGTGGTTGTGATATTCCCAGAATGAAGGACTAAATCAATCCTGATGAAACTTTGAAAGATGCCACCAAGTCTAAATGTTTCAAAGCCAACACTTCAACTGCTAAATCATTCCCTCTGTTTTGAAGGAGTGATTATTTGACTGGCAACGGGGGTGGAGAGAAATCTTCACCAGTAATGCATATGGGCACATCATTTCCATGATTACATATGAAAAACGATGGGATCCAGGGAAAACCTCCTGATTCATTCAGACACACAAATCATCCAAAGGAGGAGGTTCCCCCAGTTTCTCTTGAACTCTAGTAGGAAATTTCCCATGCCATAATTGTATTTGTTATAGTGCAATGATCAAAGCCAATGAATTCCTCCATCTATTCCCATTCAGGCAAACCATATGGCATTGCTAGGAGAGACACATGCAAGGCTGGCTTGTTGTATACATGATTAAATACCCATGGGGGAAAGCAACACTGAGGGGAGCAAAAGCATTTAAAAGAAGAGACGAACAGCATGAACTCCAAGAGACACATGGGTATAGACCCTACTTCTGTAAGACCTGAAGTGGTAGGTCTACGTAGAAAACGGACTGCGATAGGACCATGACAGAAAGAGGTTCTGGGAGGCCAGCACGTCCACTATGAAGTCCAGTGACTGTCAGCCCTATTACCCAGTGCTCTGTTTGGTTAGAAGGAAAATGTTACCATTTAGTAAAGAGTAAGGAGGTGGAAGCATTTTCTTTCCTTTCAGATTGGTGAAGATTAGAAAGTTTGATAATTCCTCATTTGGGATGGATACAAGGAAATAGATACTGTTGGAGTAAGAAAGATTTTGGAAATGCAATTTGATTTTATTCATCAAAATTTTTAATGTGTATTAACAATGGTCACACAATTACATCCCTGGGAATTTATCCTACAGAACAAGCACAAATACAAAAACATATGCCCATGAGTATCTATTGTAGCATTTTTTTATTCCAGCAAAACATGGAAGAAATCTGAATATCTAGCAAGAGGGAAACAGATAAATTAATTAGAGCACTGATTTTCAACCTTTTTCATCTCACAGCACACATAAACTAATTACTAAAATTCTGCAGCACGCCAAAAAATATATTTTTTGTCAATCTGACAAAAAAATACTAGGTATAATTTTGATTCATTCACACCAAATAGATACTGTTGTGTAGGCTGTTGTCATGATTTTTATTTGACAGCCTAAGGGAAAAGAGGTCTGCGCCCCTGACTACATCATCAGGTATTGCATGTTTTAAAAATTCTTGTGGTGCACCAGTTGAAAAGCTCTGAATTAGAGTAATTCACTCAATACGAGAATATGCATCCAGTAAGAAAAAAGAATAAGGTAAATCTACTATTTCAGTGTCTAATATTTTTTTAATTTTATTTTATTGTTGTTCAATTACAGTTGTCCGCATTTACCCTCCCCCCACCCCACACCAGGCAAACCCACCTCCCTCCCTTGCTTCCCCCCTCCCCCTTGGTTTTGTCCATGTGTCCTTTATAGCAGTTCCTGATACCCTTGTCCCCCTTCTCCCCTTCCCCCTCCCCTCTGGTTACTGCCAGAATGTTCTAAACTTCAATGTCTCTGGTTCTATTTTGTTTCTCTGGTTGTATTTGCTTGCTTACCTCACAAGCGTCTTGGCTGTGGCTGATCTGAATTTTCTGGTAGCTGATCTGGCCTTGGTGCCTTCTCTCCTGAGTCCTCATAAGAAACTTTTTAACATTTCATAAAGTAGAGGCTGCATGATGATGTACTCCTTGAACTTGACCTTATCTGAGAAGCACTTTATCTGCCCTTCCATTCTAAATGAAAGTTTTGCTGGATAGATTATTCTTGGTTGTAGTCCCTTGCTCTTCATGATTTGAAATCTCTCTCTCCAGCCCTTCTTGCTTGGAAGGTCTCCTTTGAGAAATCCGCTGACAGTCTTATGGGGATTCCTTTGTAGGTAACTGTCTCCTTTTCTCTTGCTGCTTGTAAGATTCTTTCCTTATTCTTGACCTTGGGTAATGTAATTATGATGTGCCTTGGTGTGTTCCTCTTTGGGTCCCGCTTCTTTGGGGTTCTCTGAGCTTCTTGGA
>PVJI01014786.1:0-43079 GCA_004026765.1 Micronycteris hirsuta
TGTGAAACCTGGACACTTTGAGTAATGATGTAGACATTGGGGGAAAATCTCTTGTCCAGTCAAGATAAAGCTGAAAAGAACCCGAAGAGTGTTTTCCAACATGTTGGAATACCATTAGGCACATTAACAGAATAACAAATATTTTAATTTTTATCATTATGTAATTGAAATTAAATTTTAATTTAATTATGTGTATTTTCTACACTATAATAAAATTATTTTAAAGTAATGATTTAAAAAAATCTCTAGCCAACACTTTATGAAAACTTATACATAACCTTCAAATAGTTCAAATTTAAAACTTCAAATATATACTTCTCTCCAGAAAAGTATATTGTGTGCTTTTATTGTTGTCTCTTGGGATTCTTAAAATTCAGGTGTGCCAGAATCATTTGTGGAGCTTGTCAATATCCCAGGAGATTGAGTCAATAGTTTTGTTATTTTAGGGGGTCAGTAAATAGCATCCCTTTCTTTTCTCCTAAGGTTAAACATGTAGGAAATACATATAGAAGTTAAGCTGATGGAGATGAAAATATTATTTTTAACTGCCACTACTACTAAGAATGCAGCTTTTGGTTTACAACTGAATGGGTTTATTCACTTTTCACCCCCTAATTAGACAGTCACCCCCAGTCAGTCAGTCACTTGCAGTGTGGACAGTCCAGTGTTCTGCTGGAGGGAAAGCTGCTCAGCACATTCATGCAGCTTAGAAACACGCCGGCTCCAAATGAAAAGCTGGTGAGCTAATCAGGACCATTTCCTTCTCCCAAACTAATGAATCAAATTAATCTCTCTTCCTCCCAGGCAGAGGAATAAATGGGGTTCAAGATGAGACCAGTAATGTTACTTTATCTTAAATATTTCTATGTACAAGGACAAGAAGGTAGGGAAAAAACCCCTCCATTGCCACAGTATTCTTAGTGGGTTTTATACCTACTGTGAAATTTGAATTAGTAGTAGCCATTGATATAAAAAATCCTGCACATGTAGGTTTGTATATTCATATTTTCCTATAAAAATGTTGTAATAGATTTCTGTAATTATAAAAGATTTGACCTTGACTATTAACTATTGTGCTAAAGCAAAGTGCATTTTTGTTTAAAAAAATGAGGTTATAATTGGTTGCTTTTAATTAGGGTATTTTGTTTATTCATTTATAATCTCTGAATGCATTTGAACAGAAATCAATATTAGGCTTAAGATTTTTAATGATAACATGAGAATGCAGGAGAAAAATTGATGATAAAAGAGCTTGTGGACATGGACAACTGTGTGGTAATTGTAGGGATGGGTGGAGGTGGAAGAGAGTATTGGGGGGATTAATAGTGATGGAAAAATATGAAATAAAAGAAAATTTAAAGATGTTATTTTAGAAAGTAATTTTTAATTATCAAGTAAACGGAACTTCAAAAATTATTTCGTGAATTTCTTTGGATTCCTCTAGATGCAGACTGAGACCAGGATTCTAGTGCAAATACCGTAGCTTATTGAGGTAACGAGAAAAGGAAAGAAAGGAAAGATAGGCAATACAAGACGCCAGCATCTATTGTGGGCTGCTGGAACTTTTCCCTGGACAGACTCTGAGAGCCACTCTAGAACGTGCACCTTGCAGTCATCCCACCTGAGTCAGGGTGCGTCTGGTGGGTATGTGCACTATCTCCTGCCAGCCACGTGGAGAACCACTCCTAGGGTAGTTCGTTCCCTGTGTTTCTTGCAAATGGTTTTTAGATCTAGAGGCTGAATTGGATTAAGGTTTGAATTTTAGGAAAGAATACTTCATAAATTGATTACTTCCTCACCAAGGCATCTCTTTTTGGTTGTTTCTATACTTGAGATGTTGGTGTGATGAGCAGGTTCAGTTATTATCAGCACGACTTACCCATTATAAATTTTTCTATCACATTTCCCTTGTTGTTTTAGCAGCCATTGATGGTTGTTACCCATATCCATTATTTTAGTAGAGGTTATAAGGTAAGGATATTATGATTCTACTAATCATGATTTGCTTTATAGCTAAAATTTTCCTATTACAATATTTACATCATATAGTATTTGGTTATGATGATGTACAATTCACAGAGGAAAGTGAGGGGAAATACTTAATTCTTCTCCTTTAGTTACTAATTTCATAACTTGACACCTCATTATGTTCTAAGCAATAATAACTATTTTTGACTATAATGTATTTAGTATTTCAAATCACTGAAGCCTTGATTGTCTAATAGATAAATTGTCCCAATGTTGTAGAATTTTATTTTAAATTGGTCATGAGTTGTGATGAATTTTCCACAGGTTTTTGAAGTTTCATTCCCTTTTTCTTTTCACTGTGTTTCACGCTTACCTTGTTCACATTCTGTCCCAGAATGGGAACAGTCGTTTCCCTGAAGACTCGTTTCATTTTAGAAAATAGCACAGATTTTTGATATGATGTTTCCATTTTTCATGTATTTCAACCTATTTCCATCTTATTGTGACATTTTCTTTGAAATTCTCATTTTTTATGTGTATGGAAATATTCTAACTTAATCGCGTGTGGCTAACACATGTAATGTCTATCAAAGGCAGGCAAACAATGGCCCGTGGGCCGTATCCAGTCTTACTTGTTTTAAGAAAAGTTTTGTTGGAACATAGCCATGTTATTTTTTTCTTTATATTGTGTATGGCTGCTTTCACACTATGATGACAGAGAACATAATGCCCACAAAACCTAGGATATTTATCCTCCATCACTTCACGTAAAATGCTTGCTGACCCTTGATCTATATGAATTCAAATCATTGAAATGTGTTGAGAAGTGCTTTATGGTTCAACACAGTTTCATCTAAAAAAATGCTTTATAGGTGCTTGAAAAGAACACTTATCTTGAAATTGTTGTGTACAATTTCACAGTTAGATACATTAGTTCTTATTTCTTAGTGAGTTGTTCAAAACTTTTATGTATTTAGTAACTTTTGACTACTTGTTTTATCAAATATTGAGAGAGAGATTTATGAGGCTATACTCATTCATATGGCTGCTTATTTATTTCTCCTTATGCCTCTGATTTAATATGTTTCATTATTTTTATATTAGTTGAGAAGTGGCTAGTTCATTTGTTAGTTAGTTAACAAATATCAGAGATAATACAATATGGACTTGGACTTACAACAATCTAATGTTAATTGGCACCTTTCCCATACCTGGACCATGTGAAGTCCTTAGAGCACTTCGGCTCTGTTTCCTCCCCTCCGTGTGTACTGTATACACACACTACATGAACATATGTACTATTTTTCCTTGTATTTGCATGTCCACATCTAATCTATTTTCAAGGATGTTTTTTATTTATATAGACTTTATTCTCTATTCCTTTTCATTCTTCACACATCTCTGCGCTTCTGACAGGGATCATTTCCTGAAGTGAACTTCCTGCCTGAAGTTACTTTTTATAATTTCCTTTAATGCAAGTGTGCTGATGTGGAGCCTCTCAATTTTTAAGTTAATATAACCATGTATTTATTTTACTTTCATCATTGCAGGGTACTTTTTTATCAGATATAAAATTCTAATGGAAGTTATTTTCTTTTACTATGTTAAAATATTCTTTTATTGTATCTGGATCGTGTTATTGCTTTTGAGAGGTGGACTGTCAGTTTAAATATTGCTCATTTGATGGTAATCTTTCCCCTCACCCTCTACATGCTTTTAGGATTGTGTGTGCATGTATGTTTGGTTTTATGTACCTAAACTCTTGTTTCTGGATGTGATTTTTTTTTATTCTTACTTGAAATACATTGGACTTTTTGAAGCTTAGATGCCTTGCATTTACTGTATTTTTATTTCAATAAATTTTAGTTTTTTTAAATATGCTATTTTATTCTTTTCTTGTTCTACTTCTTTGATAATTTTTTTTTGTTTTAAAAAGCAGAATAAGCATTGTTGTTTTAAGACCTGTGACTGTTAATTCCACTACTAAAAATGTCTCTCATTCTTTTTCTATAGTTGTATTTTGTGCTGGTTTCTATTCATACCCTTTTATCTTGTGTAAATGGTTATCTTTGACTTTGTTCTGTACTTCTGTTTGAAAAATTATTCATAGAAATAAGGTGTGACCTATGATCTTATTTGTTTTCAGAGACGATATCACTTTGCTTTTTCTAATCATTTGGACTCTGGAAATACAGGGTCATCTTAATTCATTTTCAGATGTTGAAATTTTCTAACATATTTCCTTGACTAGAAGCTAGGATAGATTCTATGCTGAGGATATTTATTTGTAGTTTATATTTACTAAGATGTGTCAGTTATTGTAGTTTTTTCTCATACTTAATTTCTCCTTAGTTTTCCTGGTTCCAGTCTTGGCAGGGTTAAGGCTCTGCCTTTAACTTCTCTCAACCCTGCCAAATTTGCCAAAGCACTTCATTACAAAATTTTGCTTTTATTTTTTAGCCATTATAAATTTCTCCCCCTACGTAAAGAACACTTCTTTTTTTCCACCACTCCAAATCCCCGTGGGTTAAAAAGTGAATTCAGCAGATCAAAAGATGTGGTAGTTGTGTGGGTAGAAACACATCCAATTAAATGTGTGTTTTCTTTCTAATAGCCTCACATTCTAGTGCTTTTTGTTTGAAATATATATAGTTTTTAATGATATTTTCTCTTAGTATGCAATCTTATTTTATAATGGTGATTGACTGCATGTTTGGGTCCCACACTCCAAAGTTACATGTTGAAGCCCAGCCCCTGATATGATGGTGTCTGGAGGTGGAACATTTGAGAGATTTTTAGGTTTAGATGAGTGTACGAGGGTGAAATCCCCATTATGGAAGAGACCCCTCTGCAAACCAGGAGGAGGGTTCTCATCAGTATAGTCAGTGCTGGCGCTCCAATCTAAAAATTCCCGGTTTCCAGAAAAATTAAACATTAATTTCTGTGGTTTAGGCTACCCAGGCTAAGGTAACAAACAATATAATAAAATCAGTTACTCATTACATTGTGTGTCCAGCTGGCTTCTCCTATTTTCCAGAGTCTTTTATATTTATCTTAGTAATACAAGAACCACGTGATCTTTGAAAAGTTACTTTCCAAGTGGTACTTTTTAAAATTTATGTACTTAAGATGAGAGGATTATCTATTTCATATACAGTTGTGAAGATTAAAAGGGATAATGTATTTGAAATGTTAATTGAGATAATTCATTATAAAAGACTAGAATAAGAACTGCTAGAGAGTACTCAGTAAATAATATTGCTGAGCATTTTATGTTGTTACTCCTTTTTATATTTCTTTATAGAGCTGGAGGTCAGGAGAATTTTTAAAATTATTCCATTGTAATAAAAAATTGTTAGGTAAATGCCACCTAGCGCAACATAAAATCATGTGTTGTACTTTTAAACCAGAATTCACATTATCATTCCTGACATGTGTACAAAATGGAAATTTCTAAAGAGGCTTTTATTTTTACACGCTTGATGTAACTTCCATCCTACCTTTCAGATATTGGTTAGTATTTTTACTTACAGCATGAACATACAAACAGGGTCCAGAATAATTCATTCTCCGTAAGAAAAATGTGGATGCTATGAAATCTATTGAATACTCCAATTTATCTAAGAAAACTTGGCCTGCAAAGTCTAAACTATTTTGTTTTCCTGCTGGTTGTTTCTTTGTGCATTTCAATTATGACCAATATTTGTATTTTGAGTAAAGGTTATTTTGAATGAGTAACATGATATAAAGAAAAATAAGATAAAGTCAAGTAAAACGGTAAAATTTTATGAGAATTTAATTGTTTCTAAAAGAAATGAAATACTTCAGATGAACTAAATTTATTTGTGAGTGATTCAGAGTGTAATCTATGTGAAATCTGCGTACTTGATATTTTGCTGGGTTTATCAGAGTTGACAACTGAGTACAATCTCAATGATAGCATTATATCTCGTTCTCCTAAAAGTTTGGATTATGATATTTTAAATTTTGGGTCATTTATAGTTGTGCAGTTGAAATTTTCTGCCTTATTTCCACACTGAAACAAATCTAAAGCAACGTGGAAAGTATAGAAAAGGAGCAAATAGTGAATAATTCCACTTCTCTGCTTATCAATATTTTACAGAGTTCTTCTGCAACTGATGTTGACTCATCCAACTTTCCCCAGTCTGTTTGTTTTATTGCTCTTTTATCATCACATCCTCTTTTGATAACTAAATATTAAGTAGAGAAAAATATGTGCTAGGGGAAAAAGTCACCTGAATTTTGGGGGATTTTCAGTAATCCTAGTTTTAGAATGTCACCGGATAATTGGCTCTCTTTCTGTGAATCAATGATTAGGAAAAGCTCTAAAATTCTGCATCAAATACCAACATATCTGGGGAGTGGTTTCCACACCACCAACTTTCATCATAAGTCAGTTCTGACCTAGAATTCTGACCACATATTCTGGATATGGTGTCAGATTGCACAGGTTAAAGGCTCAGTTCTACAAGACTGTCATGTCCTCCCCAACTCTCAAGGCCAGTTTGTCACTTGTGCACTTGACAGATTAGCTATACACGCCAGGGACCTCCTCCCTCTTTGGGCTTGATTAATTCTCTAGAGAAGCTCACAGAACTCAAATATAACATTCTACTTCTTAGATTACCTGTTTATTATAAAAAGGTGTAACTCGGGAACTGCCAGATGGAAGGGATGCATAGGGTAAATTACTGGGAAAGGGCTCAGGGCTTCCATGCTCTCTCCTGTGGTACCACTCTGCCCAAACCTCCATGTGTTCGCCAACGCAGAATTCTCTGATCCCTACCGCCATTACATAGGCATGATTGATTGAATTATTGGCAATTGGTGACTGAACTCAGTCTTCAGCCCCTCTCCCCTTCCTGGAGGTTGGGAGGTGAGGCTGAAAGTTGCAACCTTCTGATTACATGGTTTGCTCCACTGGCAACGAGCCCTCCTAGGTAGGTACATTCTAAACGTCACCTCATTGACATAACAAAAGGCACCTTTATCACTCTCATCATTTAAATTTCAAGTGTTCAGGAGCTCCTAGAAAAGAAGCATTAGAAGACCATATATGAGACATTTATTGAAAAAGATGGAAGATACAAGAAACGTTGTACATAGGACAATGAAGCTTCAGTCCCCTTCAAAGTAGGCTCCCTGGACCTCACACAGTTCTCCCAAGGTCTCTCCCACTGTTTAAAACACTCTGCAAAATCCTCTTTTGAAATTGCCATCAGCTGCCCCATCATAGTTTCCTGAATTTCACTGATGGTTTGAAATCTCTTTGCTTTCAAAGGATTTTAATTTTGGGAAAAGGCAGGAGTTGCAGGCCACCACTTCTGGCTGTAGTGGGGCTGAGTCACCTGGGTGATTTGCTGTTCTGCCAAAAGACTCTACACCAGACGTGATGCATGAGTGTTATGTTGAAGGCTATGTTATTTGTTATATGGTATTTGGGGTTTTTTTCCAGTACAGGTGCTGTTGGCTAGGAAGCCCAACTTGGGGTTTATACCCCACACTTCTCAGGGAGAATCCCCTGCTCCTGAAATATCCCTCCTGGACTTCAGCTGCCACAGCTAGGAGCCCAGCCAGCCCTCTCTCATCTTCTCTGACCTCCCTACCAGTCCTGTTGAGGTGAGGTGTCTTCTTCCACCTGTCTGTTTTTATAAGGCTTCTCTCCAGCTAGTGTTCAGTTGGTTAGTCAGGATAATTTTTCTATAATTTAGTTTTAATTCAAGTTTGTTTCGGGAAGAGGTTAGTATAGCTTCAACTTACTCCTCTGCCATCTTAGGCCTCTTGTCTTCTTTTTTATATAGTTTGTTGTTAATGTCTATAAATGCAACTGATCTTTGTGTGTTGATTGTATATCCTGCAGCTCTACTGAATTTTTGTGTTGTAATCTTTTTGGTGGTGATATTAGGGTTTTATATATATATAAGATGACATCATATGCACACAGAGAACCTTTTTTTTTTCCTTTCGATTTCAGATGTCTTTTATTTCTTTTTATTGCCTGACTTTTCTGGCTAAGATTTTCAGTACTATGTTGGATAGAAATAGCAAGTAAGGGCATATTTATCTTGTTCCTTGTCTTAGAAAAAAAGCTTCAGCTTTTATTGTTGAGTATGATGTTAGCTGCATACTTGTTATAAATGGCCTTTTTTAAGTTGTGGTACCTTTCTTTCATGCCTAACTCACTGAAAGTTTTTGTTATGAATGGATGTTGAGTTTTTTCAAATGTTTTTCTGTATTTATTGAGATTATATATGATTTTTATCCTTCATTCTGTTAATGTAGTGTATCAAACTCATTGATTTACATTTGCTAAAACATCTTTGAGTACTAGGGATAAATCCACTTCATCATAGTATATGATCCTTTTCACGTGTTGTTAGAATCATTTGGCTAGTATTTTCTTAAGAATTTTTGCAAATATATTAATTAGGTTACTGGCCTGTACTTTTTAATATATTGTCCTCATTTCACTTTGTTATTAGTGTAATACTGGGTTTGTAAATTAGTTTGTAAGTATTTCTTGTTCTTCAATATTTTTTCAAAGGGCTTTAAAGTATTTGTGTTTATTTTTCTTTAAATGTTTGGTAGAATATACCAGTTAGCCATCTTATCTGGGTTTTACTTTGTTGGTAGATATTTGGTTATTGATTCAATCTTAATATTAATAGGCCTCTTCAGGTTTTCTACTTGTTTATGATTTTGTCTTAATAGACTGTATGCTTTTAGGAATTTATCTTCTAACATATATAAACTCTACAAGTTATTTTTTGTGTTTTGCAACCAAGTGTTTGCCAAGTGTTTAAAACATTGCATAGTATCTAATAGTCAAGGAAGGAAGGAAGGAAGGGAGAGGTAAAGAAAGGGGGAAGAAAGGAAGGGAGGGAGGGAAGGAGAGAGGGAGGAAAGAATGAAGGAAGGAGGGAGGAAGGAAGGAAGACCACACCACATAGATTTTGTGGCATTTGTACCTATTCCCAGTGTTATATAGCAAAGGCATTTTTTTAGAAAACTTAGTATCCTAAATTTGGAAATCCTTGAAAAATTATTTCATACCCTGGGTCTCCATTATTTATCACTTCTCGCTTCCCCCTGACTACATCCCACAGACTAGTATCCTTGAAGTTATCCAATTTAAAAAAAAGTCTTTCAGGGAGTAGTAAGAGTTTACTGTGATATTTCTACTACCAATAGTGGAATACATTTAGTGGATATTTTTTAGTTCTGTCCTATGTGAAAACAAATCACATTTAGATGCTTAAAAAAGCTTGTATTTCAGTGTCATGAATCTTTTCCAATGCATATTAATAAATCACATTGATTTTAAGCCATAATAAGATGAAGAGGAATATGTAATACAAATAAAATATACTTTATTTCTTTATTGTATATTCTTTTTATTCTGATTATACATTTAGCATACATCCATTATAAAAAGTTTTGAGAAATAAGAACAGTAAACATAGCCATTCTTTTTACTTAAAAATATTTTTTTGACATTTATTGCTAAGCTAAATGCCAACAGTAGAACATATGGAGTAAACATACAGTAGCTCCTCATCATTCCAACAATAATTGATCTATGAATGCCCAGATGGCCAATGTCATGGTTTTCCTGAACCCCCATGGGCTACCACAGACTTCTGGACTTTGCATGTTATCGCCTATCTATAAAATTGTTACAATTTCCTTATCTCTACTTCAAAGAAGATCAAAAGGAAGATTATTTATTTAGGGGCATAAACATTTAAAAACTAGCTTTGGAAGCCTTGATCAAAAGTTAACAGGAGTTAATGTCAAATCTTTCTCTGTTGATTCCCCAGATGACCCTGGCTATGGATCCTATCGTGACTTAGCTATAACTCTGTAAAATTAACATAATAGCACAACATAGCACTGTTGTTAGAATCAATTTGCACATAAAATGCTGAGAAAAATGTATTTTTTAGGATGAATACTAATATCTTAAACACCACCCTCATAAGTGGCTAAAAGAAACAACTTCAATTGATATAAATGCTCTATAATTCAGTAAATGGCGAGTGACTGAATATACAAAAAACAATGGCCACGCCGTAGGTAACAACAGAACTCTGACTTACATTCTCCGCAGCAATCAGCCCAGGAAATGAAACAACAATTTCTGCAGTAATTGGCCATGTATCTCAGTAGTTAATCAAAGACTGCCAATTTTCCTACTTCCAACTCAGTACTAACCTGAGAAAGCCAAATATGTTCTACAAGCCAATCATCTGAAAGGCCCACTTCTAGTGAACCCAACTGAGCTTTCTCATGCCAGCAAACTCCAATCAGAGCACAACTGAAAACCTTTCCTTTTTCTTCAGTATAATTTTCCCATTTTCCTGTCTACTTTTGTGTCTCAACCAAATGCAAGTCATAATAGCTGATTTTATCATTTTGGTGGATTTTGTTTATTTCAAGAATCTTGAGAAATTGGCACAAACATATAAAAATTCCATCAGCTACTTTATCATCGTTATGATTTCAATCACGTGTAAATCATATTTTTCCTAGGTAACAAACAGCAAATCAGGAGATGATTTTTATATCACATTTTAGAAAAGACATGGAAACAACCAAAATGTCCTTCAAAAGAGGATTGCTTAAGGAAGATATGGTGCACATATACTATGGAATACTAACGGGCAATAAGAAAAGATGAAATACTACCATTTGTGACAACATGGATAGATTTTGAGTGTATTGTGCTAAGCAAAAGAAATTAGTCAGAAAAACCTAAGAACCATATGATTTCACTCATATGTTGGATATAAAACTAAAACTTATAGATACAGGCAACAGTATGGTGGTTACCAGAGGGACAGGAGTAAAGGGGAAAGGAGCCAAATATATGGTGATGGAAGATGACTTGACTTTGGGTGCTGGGCACACAGTGCAATATACAGATCATGTACATAGAAATGTATACTTGAAAGCTGTATGACTCTATTAATAAATGTAACCCCAATAAATTTACTAAAAAGAAAAATATAAAACAGTGGCTATTTGTGATATGGTAAATTTATAACACTGAGCACCCATTATGACATTTTAGTCTTATTTGGCAGAAGGTAATTCCTGTATCAAAAGTTAAATTTTATTTTGAAGAAGAACTCTATTCTCCAAGAAGTGACTAGGGTCAAATGTTGGGAAGAATGTGAAAAAATTGTCATCTAGGTATTAAACATAGGGAAGCTTTCTTCTAAAAAGAAGTACAACATTAATTACGATTACACAAGTGTTCCAAATTTGGGGTATTTATATATTTATACACCTTATTTTATTTTATTTTATTATTTTTTATATTTACAATTTTGTTTTCCTTTATTTTAAAATTTTTTTCCCATTTTTAAAATTTTGTTGTTGTTCAAGTATAGCTGTCTGCCTTTTCCCCCCACCCCAGCCACAGCTAACTGGAAGCAACCTAAATACCCATCAGTATATGAATGGATCAAAAAACTGTAGCACATTTACACAGTGGAATACTATGTAGCAGAAAGAAAGAAGGAACTCCTACCCTTCACAACAGCATGAATAGAACTGGAGCGCATTATGCTAAGTGAAATAAGCTAGGCAGTGAAAGACAAATATGATATGATCTCACCTATAAGTGAAACCTAATCAACAAAACAAACAAGCAAGCAAAATATAACCAGAGACATTGAAATAAAGAACAAAAGGACAGTAACCAGAGGGGAGATGGGAGGAGGTACTGGAGGGAAAAGGATGAAGGATTTTCAGGAACAACTATATTTATATATTTTAAAAAGAAAATATAATTACACATATCTTACTGTGGAAGCATATATTTAAAGTATATTTCCTAATTAATAAGTTAAGTATAATATCATACCAAAATAGACTTTTTGAATTCTTACACAATATTAGACAAATCTGACATAAGTATTTTTAACATCTAAAGTTTTAATTTCATAGTAAGGTGTTTGGTGGCTGGGAGTTCCCACAGTCATTAGAAGAGTGAAGTAACTGTGTTTCATGAAAATCACACTGAAGTTATTGCAAAGGGTGAATGAGAAAACGGATTTCTAGATATCTCTTGACAATAGTAAATACTTTTGGCTGATTCAGTTGTGTTCTAGATATATCTGATTGCCCAGAGTGCTGAGGACTCACTAACTCTAGGTCGCTAGCTACCTCAGATTGACAGATTATGATTTTACTGATCCGCTTTACAGTGAAAAAGATAACATTTTGATTATGTTATAATATTGTCTCTAAGAATTCTCATGAGAAGTGGGATTTCACTTCCAGTTTGTGGGGGTCTTCTGATATTTCTTCATCCAATACCATCATTGCTATTTCTTCATTGGGGTGGTAGAGATCAGTTAGCATTCTGAGTTTTGAAGTACAGCCATTGACTTCCCTCCTTTTTGGCCTCTCTGGCATCTCCATGGAATCAGAAGCATGCACCTGCAGCGTTTAGGGTCCCAACAGGTTTAGGTGGTACTGAATGGTGACTTAAGGCAAATTACAGTCTGAACAGGAAACTCACCTCTGCTCTGTGTAGGGGTGTCCAACCCACGACCTGTGGGCCGCAAGCAGGGTGGCTATGAATGCAGCCTGACACAAAATTGTAAATTTACTTAAAATGTTATGAGATTTTTTGTGATTATGTGTTATAATTTATTTAATGTGTGGCCCAAGACAACTCTTCTTCTTCCATTGTGTCCCACCGACACCAAAAGTTTGGACATCCCCGGGAGAGTCACATAGACAATCACTAGATGGGGAAAAAAACAGATGCTTTCCTAGCTGTTTCAGGGCCTAACTTATCTCAATTCCTTTGATAAATATATCAGTTAGTCAGTGTCTGCTCTGATTTCCTGAATGGCCCCAAAAATTGATTGTAGTATTCTAAAAATTTGTCCCTAGAAGAATCTGTCTCAGTAAAAATACCATTCTGAAAATTTGTGGCTGCCATTAATGCTCAAGAAACCCCACACCTGTGTAGAATATGTTTATTTACTCCTTTCAGAAAGGAGCAACGGTGGGGTGGATATTCAATTTGTAACGTAATATTTCCAGGAAATGGAGATTCAGCATGGACTTTATCTACAGGCTCCATATGAACATCCAGCTGAAATGTGTATTGTTGGCTTCAGGACTCTTAGAAGCTCATGAAAAAATAATGGGTGTGGTTAGTAGAGAGGAAATCCTGTTGAGTTTTTTATTCTGAGAAATCAGGTAATTAGTAATATAAATAAAAATACCAGTGGAAATTTAAATACATGATTTTTATAGTTTTAACAAATAAGTAAGCTGATTTTGTTGTATGACTATGATAATAAGGAAGCCTATTACCTAAAGAAATAATATTTATTCATGTTGTCTCTCTGTGTCCCTATTTCTGGGTCTATCTGTCACTGTCCCTCTGTCTTTATGTCTGTGTGTGTTTGTGTTTTGTTTAATTTCTTTCTTTTTTGGTGGAAGGCAAGAGGCAAAAGGATTCAAAGGCCATCAAATCACCCATAAAGTAGAGCACTCAGAAATTGTCCCCACTTTAAATATTTCCTTTATCCCATTATTTATATCTCATAATTATACACAAATAAAAATAAATCTATAGTACAGAGTATCTATTATCACTTAACATATGACCAATATTTAAGAAGGTCATATTATCTGTCTGGCACTATTCTAAGCATTTTGTATGAATAACTCATTAAATCCTCAAATGACTGTTGACAGTAAGGGTATTATCCTATTCCAGCAGTGAAAATAGTAAATGTAGAGATGGTTAAATAACAGATAAAAAATGGTAAAGATGGACTTCATACATGGGGGTTTGATTGTAGAACAGAAACTCTTGACTGATATATTATTTTGCTTTTCCATTAGGTGTTATGTACTTTTTACACATAATGAGATATATTTTACTGTTAGCTGCTGGCAATGGTGGCCAATAATTTATAACATCTGTTATTATTTATTCATGAAAGTAGGGATAAATTTAACATTATCTCCTGTTAGTTTATACCTATAAGGTTTTTTACCTCTTTTTCAATAGAAAAAAATGGAAAGATTGTCATTAATTATTTTCTTTCACAATGAATCTTGTTGTTAGAAATGGTCACTGGGATGTTTTTTTGCACTACGAAGATCACCTTATAAATTTGAAAAAATTCTAATGTAAAGTTCTTAGAAGAACTAAGGTCATGGTGCCTTCAAGTTGTTGCCTTTTCATTGAGGGAAGCTATCAACTTGGAGTATCCTGTCTGTGAGGAGAAATTACCATATTTTTCAGTAATGGTCAGTAATGGCATGCACTGGACCATAAGACGCACCTAGGTTTTAGAGGAGGAAAATAGGGAAAAAAATTGAAGCCAAAAAATGTGGTAAAATACTTAATAACATAAATAATATAACATTTCACCAATGTCAGCCAGGTAAGCTACATTTGGACTATAAGACGCACCCCCATTTTTCTCCCAAATTTTGGGGGAGAAAGTGTGTCTTATAGTCTGAAAAATATGGTATGTTCAAAAACTACAGTAATATTAATGGCAATCTTCACAAGTGAATCTGCTATGAAAATAGCTTTCTTTGGTCATGAGAAATATAGTGTATTTCCAAGATGGGGAAATTCTATGTTTTCTTATATTGAGAAAATTTTCATTTGGCTGTTATGTTTTGTTGAATATTTTAGCAACCATAAGATGCTACATGCACACTAGTGTTTTCATATTTTTATCACTGTTCTCATTTGGACTATCTCAGTTTGCTTGAGTACTTTGGACCTTCTATTTTACAAACTGATTTGTCCTACTTAGGCAAAAATTCACAAGTTATTTCTATAAGAAAGAAATACATATGTCTGAATGTGACAGGTATATTTATTTCTCCACTTATTCTTATGTTGAGATACATATAGTTATCTCAAAATCAAGAAAAAATGGACTTATACACATAGTGTATATATATAGTTAAAGTCATTAATTTGTATTATTGCTATCATGTTCCTAAGAATTGACCATCAGAAGTTGATTTGGTTGTTGTTTGCATGATTTTTCCTATTTTGTATATTTATTCTTTTTGAAAGAAGAGTTGTTTTATACTAATGAATTGTATATCTCTTTAAATAATTGAACAATAAATGAGTATAAAATATAAAAATTCTAAAATTATGGAGTTTTAAAAATGTATATAATTGCTAAATTATATGATTTTCTATTATAGTTTTAAATGTTTTAATAGATATCTAGTTTAAATTTAAATGTATAATACAGTTAGTTGAATATTTTAATAATACCTAGTTTGCTGTTATAAAGTAATTCTTAAATAAAATAATTAAAGAAGTTTATTTTTAACACTACCTAAATTACTTGAATATTTAATAAATTTCCTAGTATTTTTGGAGGGAGATGATGAATTTTTATGCTATTTACAAATATGAACTTTGAGGTTTGTAATTGTTACGGAGTTATAGAGTTTGATACTTTAGAGTTACATAAATTTTGGAATAACCAGCAGTATTCCCTGGTGCCCATTCAATCACAATTTTTGCCATTAGGTAATTTGGTCAGGCACGTGGCCCATCTGTTGCTTTGACTACAAACTACATAATCTGCTTGAACCATCTTTCTTTTTTTTTGTATAGAGTTTACCTCACTTATTTAATTACAATACACTTTCACATTTTGTGGTTTGCAATATATTTACTCAATGAAATTCTGTCCCTGTTGCATTCCTTATTCACTGAATGGCAACTAACATTTCTTATTAACAGTCTGAATTGCTTATCATTAGTGTAGAATGATAGCACTGAATTATTTCTGTTTTTGTAAATTTTATTATGTGTTTATCAGTAAGAAATGAGTGTATTTTATTAAAAATTATTCAAAATTTTCCTTCTTTCCTTGTTCAAAAATTTTAACATCCTGTGACTATTAGCATAGATGTGCTTGTTTTCTTCTTAATTTTCTGGGGCATTTTAAAATGAAAAATATTAGAGAATGTGAAACTCTCATAAAAAGTTATGTCTACCCTATTTTTGATAATATTAAAAATCGTAACAGATCTTTATATTTTTGGTAGATTATTGGCCAGTATACTCTAGTTATCACCAGAGAGTTATTTCCGACAATTTCTCTGATATATATGTAGATTCATTTTTTCTAGTTTTCCATGAAGAGTTGAGATTATTAGCGTCTTGTTTTTCTCAATTGTACAGGTTACATTAGGAGGAAAATGGACCATCATACTTTTGTTGTATGACATCAGCACATTTTTTCTAAAAGTTCTACAACAAAGTATTTTACATTTTATGCACTAAAATAAATTGAAAAATTATTCAACTATTTATTTCTTCAGTTGTCCCATTATATATTATAGAATAAAATGTTCTTTGTCTTTTTAAATGTATTCCGAATCCATTAAAATCTTAGGAGTACTTCTCAGTCTTCATAGGATTTCTCGTTAAATGTACTAAATTGCTTAAATTTAAATATGTGTTTAAAATATTTGGAACTGACAGCGGCATTTAACATTTTGCCCATAGAAAGCCAAACTGCTCATTATTTTTTATCATTTTGTTTTCTTTTATGTAATTAATTGGCATAACTCTACTATGTCAGGAATTAATTTGATGTTGTATTTTAAATTTGGATCAGATTTACTTCCCACTCTTAAAGCATCAGCAAGACATTTCTGCTGCAGAACAACACTTCCACCAAGACAAAAATAGAAAAGCTGGGTAAAATAATCATTTCACGAAACAGCTGGCTGAAGGCATCTGGGAGCAACACCTCGACAGAAAAGATGTGAGGTTTTAAAATCACAAAGAGGAAGAAAGTGCATCCATGTTAGGGTCAGCCAGGTATTTCCTGCTGCTTTTCCCATCCCAGCATGTATTATTCATTCCTAAGCCATATTTGGCAAGAGAAACACATTTGTATATTGTATACTTTTTCTCTATGTTTTTGTTTGATAGAAAAATAACTTAAATGTATTAATAACATAGTTATTGCTAAGGCTAATCATATTTAATTTTATTATACTTTTGGCCCTTCAGCAGCATGATGAGTAGCTGCCCTATGTTATAGATATTTTTGAAACTCAACAGAGTATGTGAATATTTTTTTTCATTATCTCACACTGAAGGGTTACTTTAGTAGATTTTTAAAAGTAAAGTGTCTACTTTGACAAGTTTTTTATTAACTGACAAGCACAATGGTATGTTCAGTAATGTAGAATTCAGTTAACGTGGCTGTGGCTTAAGTTCTAGTATTTCATTTACTAGCTTTGGAAAATGGGAAGATTTTTTATATAATCCTTCTGTTTTAGCTTCTCATTTGTAACTAGAACAAGTATGCTCTGTACATAGTTAATGGTTGCGTTAATACAACAATGCATAGAGAGCAAAGTGAGAACTTGCTTAAAATTATTTGTTATTTTTACTATTAATACTTTTATTGGAAAGGCATTAATATAAATAATAATAAGATGATTCTCAGTTATGACATTTTAAAATGTATTTTTAATGTGTGAAACATTTTTACTTATTTTACCATAATTACTGTAATAAGTAAAATTAACAAATGTGTATTCTTAGATAAGGAATGATCACAATACCAATCTATGTAGCTTTCCAAATTAATTCAAAAGACACAAAAACAGTCATTTATCAAAAACTACTTTACAGTTTGCCTTGACTGGTGCGGCTCAGTCGGTTAGAGTTGTCCCCTAGACCGAAAGCTCTTGGGTTTGCCAGGGCACATGCCTGGGGTGCAGGTTTGGTTCCAGGATGGGGCATCTGAGAGAGGCAACTGATCGATATTTCTCTCTCATATTGATGCTTCTCTCGCTCTCACTCTCCGTCCCTTCCCCCTCTCTGAAATCAATAAGCAAGTTCTCAGGTGAGGATTAAAAAAATTACAGTGGGGGGTGGGCTGGGCAGAGGAGGGCAAAGGGAAAACATTGGTACAACTGTAATAGAATAACAATAAAAAATTTAAAAAATAGAGTTTTAAGAAATAATTATTAGTGAAAATGTGAAAAAAAGAAACTACCTCTTTCATTCTAAAAGAAGCATATGTTTTTTGCCTGACAGATAATAAGCCTACAGAAAGTAGATATGATAGAGCATAAATCTCACAAACTTGTAGAGATGTTGCAATATGCATGTCCGCCTGTAATTAATAATTAGACTTGAGTTTATAGTTGTCTTTTATGGGTTATATAGTCTTGGTTAAATTACCTAACTTAACTAACATTATTATAAAATGAGATTGATAATAACATCCTACTAGCATCTTATGTCTAATAAATATAAAGTATTCTATAAATATTAACTTTATAATATTATAAAAATATTTTTTCTCCTTAATCATTAAGTTTTGGCATTATATTTAAAGTGTGGAAAGGTAATAAAAATTTTAAAGTACTGTGTTTTTTAAGCATTAGTGGATATTTATAAAAATAATTGATGTATTTTTAACTTTTCAACTAATATTTTATATGAGAAACATGTATTTTAGATTTATAAACAAGTTGCACCTAGAAAATAATATTAAGACCTTACAGTCTCTCTCATTTTACAGATAACATAACTGAGATGTTTAGACATTAATTGTATTTTCTAGAATCACCAGGACTATTACTGACAAATCTAAAATTAAATCTCACATTACCTTGTTTCTCTTCTGCATTTTGGCTTCATAGCTAACTGCCTCTTTTAATTTATTGTGACCACTAAGAAAGGAATTGAGGTAAAACTCTGTGATTAACAATGCCTTAATATTCACTCTAAGTACATTTCAGTTATGCTAGAACTCCTTACCATCACTACAGTTTTAAATCTTTTAAAAACAACTTTATTTCAATGTTTTAATTGACACTGTCCAACTATATCTGTTTTATTAATATTTGCTGTATACATTTAAGGTTTATTTAAACAGGAATATACTTTTCTCAAATATTTTAATGCTTTTTATTGCCAACAGAACTGATATTAAGCCAAAATATTTTCAAAATAATAATTTCTGTAGAATAATATCATGGAGGATATCTGATTTAAAGTGACTAATTGAGAACATGCATGCATTTTTTCCTCTTCCTGTAAAATGACCATAAAATTGTGTATGTATTGGTTAGGAGCTGGCATTAGATGAGGGATGTCCACTGAACTCTGGAAGATGCAAAATGAGAAAAATGTATGAAAAGGTAGAATGTTTTAGAAAAGGAAAAACAACAAGAAGTGAAACATTTGCATCAATAACCCCAGAAAATACTCTTCAGTGACTATAACAAATATATTCAAAGGTCGTAATAGAAGTGGGGATGAAAGCAGGAAAATTTGTTAAAATTCTATTCAAGGAACAGAGATATTCCCTGTATCCTCTTTCCCTATTTTCATTTTTTATAGACTGGAGAATACTCTGCACCCAGAGGAGGCAAGAGGTTTACTCTTTGGAGAAACTAGCAAGAGGCAAAAGACTCCACTTTCAAACACAAGGACAAAACATATACACTCACACAAAGGAAGGGAAGAAGGAAGGAGGAAGGAAGGGAGGGAGGGAGTTTGGGAGGGAGGAAAGATAAGAAAGGAGAGAGAGAGAGGGAGAAAAGAAAGAAGAAAGGAAGGATGGAAGGAAGGAAGGAAGGAAAGAAGGAAGGAAGAAAAAGAGAAAAAGAAAGAAAGAAAATAAATTAATGATAGCTCAGCTTCCTAAATGGGATCATAGAAACAAAGAAATTCTCCTCAAGCCTCACCCATCCCCTAGTCTTGTTGTGAAAACCTTATCTGAGTATCTGAGTATTTAATTAAAGATTGGGCAGGCAAATATACTTCGCAAGTAAAACATGTGCTTTTGTAATGGAATAATGCATTAGCATTTACATGGATTTGATTTTACTTAAACAATTCAGGAAATAAACCAAAAAGTTCATGAAATTGGGTAAATTGGATAATAACCTTATATTTCATTTTCTCTGCTCTAGTTTGGTGATCAAATCCAACTTTTGGGTTAATTTAAGCATCCTTGGTTTCTGGCTTAGAACAGGCTATGAATTTTGGTATATTTATATCTATATATCTATATCTACTCTATCTATCATTTATCTATATATTAATATTAGAATTTGTCCATACTGAGGCATTTAGAGGTGAGCTCTGCAAAAACTAAAATGCTGTTGCACAGCATTTTGTTGCACAAAGAAGAAACAGGGTGACCTTCTATTCCTAGGAATTGAAATGACCGTCACTAAAAACTTATATAATCACTATTCCTCAATCATCTGATTCGATTTGAATTGCTCACATCTGCAGATTACGATGGTCTGTCCTCTAGCTCAGAATGATCAGAGATGAGAATGAAGAACTAAAGCCATCAGTGTTCACATGCTTTCGGTCCTGGAAATTCTTACCGAAGAAGGAAAGAGTAAGACTGTAAATCTTCACTGCACTGCATTGTTTGAAGAAAGTGATAAAACTAAATTATCTAATCATATTGTTTGCTCATCTGAGCAATTAGATTTTAATCAAACAATTTACTTACCAAGAATTACTTCAAGGCTGATTATGTCTTTCTGTGTCCAACAATCCTAAACCATTAATATTATATTACAAACTTTATCCAGTCTCCACGGTCCCTTAAAAGACAACTCAAGCTCAGGCTCCAAAACCATATGAACATTCATTTATAATTTCTCTCTGTAAGTCTCCATCATAGTAGTGGTCTTCACTGTAGCAGGTTTAATAAAATACATTGTCGACAGAGTAATACATTGGTCTGTTGACAGAGTTGGCTTTCAACGGGGACTTTCTTCCTTTTTTTTTTTTTTTTTTACCAAGTCTCCAGACTGCCTATAAAGTCAGAGTCCAAACATAACTGAAATTCAAGCCAGAAGTTAAGGTTCTCTTGACAATTTTTAAATCACTGAAAATCACAGTACAGAGATGGTGCTAGTCATCTTTGATTACAGGTAAAGTTGATTTGATTTATTTACACTGGGTGTCAGTTTCAGTTTCTTATTTTAGTGTCCTTGATTTTTTTCTTCAAGAAAAGGGTGTGGGCCTGAAAATTTAGCCCCTGTCTGTGAATTCCCTTGATTTTCTGGAAATGTTATGTATTTGCTATTCTAGATGTTATCAGAAAGCCTTTGGTTTCATTCATGTCTGTGGAATACCTGAACAGTAGCTTGCTACAGCAGTCCATAATATTTGTTCAACCAATGAGAACATTAACTAATGGATGGCTTTTAGATTCCCCTTCATCTCTGGCACTTGTAGGTTTAATAAAATTTCTTCTGGAGGGAAATATATTGTCAATATAAACTATATTTTATCATATTTTATCCACTATCTCTAGGTTTTTATAGTGAGGATTTCGGTTCAGATCTTATGGATCTTCTCATTATTAAACACGAATTCATTTAAATACATTCAGTCAAAACCTGGAAAAGAAGTGGGTGAGGGGAGAGATCACTCTAAATGAATGGTTTAAACCTGAAACAGCTATTTAGGTTTCTAAATAGTACTAAATTTTAGTCTTGTTTTATTAAATTTAGATTTTCTGTTTGTTCTCAAACAGATCATGAAGCTTATGAAGAAGATAAAATCAGCTGTAGAGAAATAAAGGAGTTACATTACTTTATGCATCCCAATTATAGGGTTAGTAAGTTAGTTGCCTACCACTATAGGTCTTATTCAGAGACTTTTTCAGTTTCCATTTTATGTATTGAAAATCGTGTTATTCAATAAATACTAAGTGTTTATTTTATATATCCTGTGATTAAGGTTCTTTTATTTTCAGAACCAGACAAAATATTTCTCTTATTAGCAAGTCTTGGGCACAGAAAAAAATTGTTTGGTGTTTTCAGTCAGGGCAGTTTTTCTGTTTTCTTATGTCCTTCACGCTTTCTCTCTATTACAGAACAGTTTTCTGATATAAGAATATATCAGTTTATTGATTTAATGTCTTGCTAGGAGAATGACTTATTTAATTTATGAATGGTCCACTTTTAAAAACCGAAGCAAATTAATAGTACTAGTTTAGGAAGCTACTATAATGGATCTCATAAGAATCCATTGCCTTGCCGTTAATTAGCTCACCCTTGCCTTGATCATCAAAAGTACAAAGGCAATGGATTCAGGAATTTACGAGATGGGAAGGTATAAGAAAAGATAAGGAGTGGTATGCCAATACAGAGAATTGTGTATCAATGTATATGCAAGTTGACCTGAAAAGTACAACTATTTTTTAATTTCCTTTTATGCTTTGACTATATTTATGATAATCTACAACTAATTCACTATATCTACATTGTCTCTGAGAGGTCAAACTTTGACTTAAATTCAGAATTAAGGAACTTGCTGTGAATTTAATATTCCCATCTTTTCTGTTATACACACCTTTTAAAAAAACTTAACTTTATGATTGATTTATTATCTGGGTTCAATGGTGGAAGTTCTACTTCTGCTAGAACACATGTGGCAGATTATTTTACCTGACCTTGTAAAATTTAAATGATAGTGTAAAGGAATAACTTGGAGATGGTAAGCATATGGACAGCATAATTGAATAATTTATACAAATATGGAGAGGAGAGGAGAAAGATTATGAGTGAAGATAATACAAAAGACTAAATCCATATCCATTGTGTCATGTTAAAATATGTTAGTTACAAAATGATATAAAATCTCAGACCCCAAGCAAAATGCATTATTATTTATTATCTTTTTATTTTTGGAATATTTGGTATTATAAGAATTTTAAATGAAAACTGTAAGCCAGTGATTATCTGTCGAAATAGAATTATAACCAATTTCCTTTATTATAGTCCAAATATTCCAATATCCTTATACTTCCTTATAATCCTAAATGGAAATTCATGTGTTTAGTTACCCATATCACATATGTAGTCAAGTGAATTTACACATCTAACTCCCAATTTTTAGCAGTAAGAACAATACACTAATATATCCAATCAAGTTTACTTTATAGCACTAAATTATCAAAATGCTATTATTTATTCAACAACCAAATTAAGAGCTAAAAATAGTTTCATTACTTCATTGAATAGTCTAAATTATCTACAGTATGTATATAGCAATAGAAAGAAGAATCCCGAGGTTCATTATGGACAACCACTATTTCTTTAATGTATTGATATAAGAAGATATTAAACAATTATAACTTTAGGTTATTCTTTGGCTAAAAGAAGATGGAAATCATTCAAAGCAAGTGACTTTCTGCCTTATGATGAGTATGACCTCTTAAAATTGCTTCAGAGTGCTTCAGATGCCAAGAAGAAAATGTTTCATGTATTGAATCTCTCTGTCTATTCTCTTGACAAGTAGCTAGGCCAAGGGAAGGTTTGGGAAACTACAATCTCCCAATAATCTCCATAAAATAGCACTGTCAGTAAATAAAATATTCAGATGGACTTTACCTACACATCTCCAAAAGAAAAATTCTTGCAGTCCTATTGCTCTTGACTTAGATATCTTCCACTAATTTACATCCTAGTGTTCAAAATTAATTTGTATTTACTGAGCAATATATGTGCAAATTATTTCTTGCCTTTTGTAATATGAGACCTGATTGGGCAGTGTCATACCTATTAGTAACATTGATGTTCATTGGATTCCAGTCCTCCTCTATGTTATGATTGTACTCATTCACTATATGAAATACCCTGAAGTCAACTCTTTGCCATATCTATGAATACATTTCTGTAATGACATTGATGTCATAAATTAAAAACATTAAAAATAAATTCTTTTATTTGGAAACAAACTTAGACTGATGATTACCAATTTAAATGTCTTATTCATTTAGGAATTTTTCATTTTATGCTTATTCATTTTTTTACAGTGAGTGCTTTCAGGATGGCTAGAAAAGCAATTGATTAAAAATAAGCATATCAAAAGGATTTATGTTAAAAGTTGCTAATATAAATTATGATACTCTTCACATCCTATTGTGGGATAATCAATCAGCAGTTTTCAGCTGTCATTTTAATGTGACAGTGTACAGAAAAATTGTTTTGTGTTATGAAGTCTATTATCTAAAAATCATTTAGATATATAGAGATCAAGTATTTTGTCCTGATCAGTACTATTATGACAAAATTACTATTAACAAAGCTATTAAGCACTTAAATATTCTAATTGAGGCCTAATTTTTATTTAAAATTGATGATGAAAACATTTCCTATATATTCATTTTTCTATACAATTGAGAAAAATAGGAAAAGTGACCCATAATTTGGAAAATAAAAACATAGTTTTCAGGAATAATAGTGGATAAAAATATCATAAAATCTTTTTTTCTTTGAAAAATAAGTTAAAATACAGTTGTTAAAATAAAAAAAAAAGAAAAGGATGTATAAAGAATCTTGAGGGCAAAAGAGATTCCAAGAAGAGAGAGGCATATTGCTGAAAGATGTTACCATGAAGTCCATGAAAGGACTGTATCCTGATCCATTGATCTATGTGTCTGCTTAACTGACAGTGCCATACTGTTTTTATCAATATACCTTTGTAATACTGTTTGAAAAGAGGATGTGTGATGGCTCCACCTTTGTTCTTTCTCAAGATTGCTTTGTCTATTCAAAGTCTTTTGTAGTTTCATACAAATTTTAGGATTGTGTTTTCTGTTTCTGTGAAGAATGTCATTGGAGTTTTTGTAGAGAATATATTGAATATGTAGATGATTTGGGGTAGTATGGACATTTTGACAATATTAATTCTCTTCTGGCTCAATGAAGATGAGTACTATCAGAGTTAGGTGATTGGCATCCTTAAAAGCTGAGGGACCAGATGTGTGTACCAGCTGTTCCAAGGAGAAACTAGTGACTTGTTTTTTGTTGTTGCTGGTGGGGAGGGCTAGAGGAAGGAGGCGATGTCCAAAGGCTTCCTCAGTCTCCAGGGAGGACTTCAGCAGCCTCTAGTATACAAAATTGGAAGGCTGATCCTCAGGTAGCAGCTTCGAAAGCAGGCAGATAGAACCATTGCAGGGAAAGACTTGGAGATGGGTGTTTTTACCTTCTCATTGTGTTGAGTTCTAGGTGGAGAGCTGTTCAAGAACTGCTTCTTTGTTGAAAGTTTTGTTTGCAGTCAGAGCCAGATGATCTGAGGATCAGTCTCTCAGGCAGAAGCCATAAACTCTGGGGTACAGACATGTGTTCAAGGTCTTTCCAAGGGGGATACTGGTGACTCACTGAAGAGAGAGGTGAGTGGAGTTATCTGCTGGCTTGCTCAGCATTGGGGGAGCATTGTAGCCAGCCCCTAGTTATGTGCTAAATTAGAAATATGTAGTTTAGGCAGCAGCTTTAAAAATATATATATAAAACCTTTTAGGGAAATATTAGGCCTTCTTACCCGTTCCCTTGGCACAGACACTTGGTGGGTTTGGGTTGGGGGGACAGTTGCAGCAAGTACTTGCGTGCCTGTTAGGAACAGCACTTCTGTTGTCCACGCTTTTGTGGGTTAGCCATATACAAGTTTTACTGATTTTTAGAGTCTGTTGTTTTGAGAGCCCATCCCTCAGATGGAATCTTAAAGGCTGGTCACTAGATGTGGAATAGAGAGCCCAGAAGTAAACCCACACAAAAATGGTCAGTTATTTATAAAAATGGAGCCAAGAGTACACAATGGGGAAAGGATTGTCTCTTAACTGGAGAGCCATATGCAAAATAATGAGACTGGGCCCTTATCTTACATCATATAAAATATCAACTCTAAATTGATTAATACTTGAACATAACACCTGAAACCGTAAAACCCCTAGAGGAAAACACAGGAGGTAAGCTCTTTGACATTGGTCTTTGCAATAAATATTTGTATTTGACACCGGAATCAAAGGCAATAATATCAGACATAAATAAATGGAAGTATATCAAACTAAAAAGCTTCTGTTTCAAAGAATGCTGTTGGGGCCTAGAGCAAACAGCCCCAAAATATCCCACAATGACATATTGATAATTTTGAGTTGAAGTTACTTGGAAAGCAGTTCAGGAAAGGCATGTTGAGCCTCCTTTTTCTCACTGAATGCAGATAATAAATTTCTCCTGTGAAGGATGTCCTCCTTGCTCCAATGGAGTGAGGTAGGAGAGTTGAAAGAGCCTTCCTTATTGCCAGAATTAAAGAATTCAGGGCCAAAAAGCCTATATAGACAAATCTTGTTAATTCTTGACTAATTATTACCCAAGCTCAAAATTTGCTTAGATTTCTCACGAAGCTGCACACAAACCAGTTTCTCTTTCCTGTTAAATCTTCAAGAAAGTATTTTTTTTGTTTAAGTAACATAAAAAGCTCCCTGCTTCTAACATTTCTCTCAGCATCATTTATGATCTCCCATTTGCAAATACCAAATTACTGTTTTTCCTCTTAATCTGGTATTTTGTCAATTTTATTATTAGTCCAGCCATAAAAACCCAGGAGAGGTGGAGAGGGAAATTTCCTCCTTCATCCACAAAATCGTAAATAAAACAAAAAGGTAACAGATGGAATGTGACAAAATATTTGTAAATCACATAAAGGTTACTATCCAAAATATACAACTCCATACCAAACACAAAACAAAACAAACAAAAACAATTCAATTTAAAAATGGGCAGAGGACCTGAAAAGACATTTATCAAAAGAAAAAAAAAAGACATGCAAATAGGCAACATGTACAGAAAAATGACTTTCAAGGACTAGAGAATAACCTTTAAAAGTTATATTAGGTGTTCACAGAAATCGAGAAAATATTTTATATACAAGAGACAAAGAGGCTACTATAAAAATGACCAAAATGAAAGAATAAATTGTTCTCGGATATTAGATTATGATACTGATATAAAATATTCACTGGATAGAATGAATAATAAAACATTAAGAGGTGAATATGAAATGAGTCATGTGGGAAACATTGAACATAGACCTGAGAGTATAGAGAAAACCATTTGATATATAATCAACTGATATTTGACAGAGGTGTCAGGAATACTCAATGGATAAAAGATAGCCTTCTCAATAAATGGTGCTGAGATATTTACATGCAAGAGAATGAATCTCGACCTCGATCTCACACCATTCAAAAATGAACTTGAAATGGATTAAAGCCTTAAAAAATCTTTAAGAAAATAGGGAAAACTTCTTGACTTGGATCTTGGCAGTTATATTTTTGGATATGGCATCTAAAGCACAAGCAACAAAATAAAAATAAGAGGTCTTATATCAAATTCAGAACCTTCTGCCCCCCCAAATTATCAACAAAATTAAAAGGCAGCTTATGTAATGGGAGAAAATATTTGCAAACCACACATCAGATAGGGGATTAATATCCAAGCTATATAAGAAACTCATACAACTTAATAGTATAAAAACAAATGTCCACTTTAAAAATAGGCGTAGAACCTGAATATACATTTTTCCAAGGAAGATGTTCAAATGGCCAGAAAGGTAAATGTAAAGGTTTCAACATCACTAATCATTAGGAAAAGTCAAATCCAAATCATAAGATGTCATCTCACAGCTGTTAGAATGGCTGTCAACAAAAATGTAAGAAGATACAAATGCTGGTGACAATGTGGACGAGAGGAAGCCCTCACGCACTGCTGGTAGGAGTGTAAAGCGGTGCAGCCGGTAGGAGTGTAAAATGGTGGCCAGTATGGAAACGCCTCAAAAAATTAAAAATAGAGCTACCACATGATCCAGCATTTCTATTTCTTGGTCAGTTCCAAAGGAAATGAAGTCACTATCCCAAAGGGATAGCTACATGCCTATTTTTACTGTAGCATTATTTATAATACCCAAGAGGTAGAAACAACCTAAGCGTCCATTGATAGATGAATGAATAGAGAAATGAATAAAGAAATATATATCTATATCACATTTCATCCATATATAAATACATATATTTATATATAATGAAATTTATATATAAATTTATACATAATGAAACACTATTCATTTATATATGAGATGAAATACTATTCATCTATAATGAATTAAATCTTCCTCTTCTTGAAATTTGTTTATTTAGGTAATATATTTTTCTTTTTTTTTTTTTTAAAAGACTTCACTTGTTTATTTTTAGAGAGAGGGAAGAGAGGAAGAAAAAGAGAGAGAGAAACATCGGTTGCCTCTTGTGCACCACCACCTGGGGACCTGGCCTGCAATCTGGACATGTGCCCTGATGGAATTGAGCCAGAGACCCTTTGGTTTACAGGCCAGCACTCGTTCCACTGAGACACACCAGCCAGGGCTAAATGCTGTTTTTCCAAAACTAAAATATCCTCAAAGACATATTAAATTAGTCAATGCATGATGATTTTACCCTCTTATTCAATAACTATTTAATCATTCACTGCTATTTATTGATCACAATTATGTGTAGATAATTATGTTTGGCATTAGTAGAGCATATGTAAATAAAGTGAGCATAGACTCTGCTAATCAAAATATTTAATCTATAGAATAAAAGTATCAATGGTCATAAATAACCACAAAGGAAAGTAGATCATTATAACTGTATAAAAGTGTTATACATTTACTGCTTTGAGATTTCTGAGGAGGTAGACGTTTTGCAGACTTAAAGGAAAAAAAAGGAAGGACTTGGCAGGAATTACAATGTTTCATAGACCCACTTGGGATTGAGATAATATGTTTTCAATCCCTTGGGAAAAATTACACCAGGCAAACTGATTGAGTGAAAATTACCCAATGAATTGTTCATGGATTTAAAAAAATCAGTCTTAAGGAATGAATTTTCTGAATAAATATTAAAAAATGTGTGTACACATGCATTTAAATAGCCTGGAACATAAATATAGAAGCTGGTTATTTTTTTCTTATTAATATTAATATTTTCTACCTCAGTTCTTCCAAAGAGGAATATTTCTCATGTTTTTATTTCTGAAAGTGCACAGTCAAGTGCTGATCATAGAGTAGCAGATTAATAAATATTTGCTGATTGGTTTATCTGTGAATCAGATTTAGAAAAGCAAATAAAAAAAGAAAAAAACCTAGTTGCGCTGAATAAATCTACATGCCTTTGAAATTAAATTTGCATTATTCTTCAGTTTTGTGGGCTGAGATAAGTTATACTTTCTATTCACCCATGCAAAATATTCCTGACTTAATAATAACTTGATAAAGAATCATGACATGGTGAAGTGCAGGATTTAGAAATGGTGACATTGTGAGAGAGAAAACGGGGCATTTTGTACAAATTTATCATTTTATTTCTTCCTGATGTAGAATAGAAATAATAGAAAGCGTTGCCAGCAGTTCTTTGTTTAATGGAGCATACACTATATGGCCTTGCTTTATTTACAAATGCTTTTTTTCCTCTTGGGGTTGCAGCTAGAATAGCAGGGACAGAGAAACAAGAATTTAATATCCAGTCTGTGAAACTCTCTCCAAAGGGTAATCATGACTTTCCAACTATTACAATACAAGTAGATCTACTTGGGATTGAAATAACAACATAAAGTTTCAATCCCCTGGGAAAAATTACACGAGGCAGACTGATTGAGTGGAAACTATCCAATAAACTGTTTATGGACTTTACAATCAGTGAACTGTATAAAAGAGAGTCAGTTTCCTGAATTGCATGTCAAAATCTAAATTTCCATGACATATTCACTTGAAGTAAACATAACTAAGCATGCTGGTACATGAACTCCTTGGGGACAAACAGAGTATCACCAAGCAACTGCCTGACCTCTCAGCCAGAGTATTTTGCATGACTATGAAAGAATATTACTGCATAGTGAAAAAAATGTGTAATGTCACTTGCACGATTATTGTGTTTCATTAACAAAAATGCAATAGTTTCATTATTGCTAACTGTACCAATTTGTACAATGAAAGTTCCTAGAAACAGAAAGAACAGTCTTCCAGTAATGGCAGTTTAAGTAAATCATATCAACTACCCTTTGGAGGACAACTAGGAAAGCCAGATTAAATATATCCAAATATCAATTTAAAAGCACTGGGGTACTTAAAAATTAATAAGCATTTATCAGTTGTGGCAAATTAACTGTACTATCTGTACACTTCACAGTGTGACTCTTTGATCCCTTCCAGCAGTGGACGTGGTCTTTTTATTGCTCCTTAAATCTATGTCAGCCTTGGGGTTGGCTTTGGCCAAAGCAGTTTGGCAGAGTGCCAGTTTGCCATTTCTGAGCCTAGGTTTCAAAAGAAAGCTCAAACTTCCATTCTTTCTCTGCTGAACCCCTGTCACCAGGATTAGTACAAGCCCAGGTCACCCTGCTGGAGGATGAGATAACACGTGGAACAGAGCTCAGCCAGCCTAGGCAAGGACTTCCTAGACCAACCAGCCAGCAGTCAACCCTCCGCCCACCCAAGAACAGCCATATCAGGCCCAGATTTAAAAAAAAAAATCAGGCAATCCACTTTTTTGTGTGAGAAATAATACGTAGAATTGTTTTAACCACAAAACGACTTGAAATGCTACTACAGTTACCTTCTACATCAGGCCAGAAATCTTGGTTTTGTGATGTTTAGAGAAATGAGCCCAATACTGGAGGATAATTTTCCTTTTACCTCATTTACTGATTCCTGTTTTGAAAGCTTGAAACATCAGTAACAATGACACTAAGCCATTGAATTGTAATTCCACAGAAAGAAATAGTCTCCAAGGATGAAGGAAAAATTAAGGTGTTTTCAGACAAAAACTATGAAAACTATGAACAAATATTTTATCAGCAGATGGCACAAAAGGACATACCAAAGAATGTTCTCCTGGCAGAGAAAAAACGCACCCATTGAACTTAGGAGATGTGGAGGCATAATCAGGAGGAGAACATACATGGAATTTTATTTTTCTAAGGTTCTTAACATTTTTAATAGAAGTGTGAAAAAAGTTGTTTGATATTTTGACTTTGATAAATTCAGAATCATTTTGAAATCTCTAGGGGAATCACTAATGATTATAAATAGAGTATATATGTGTGTGTGTGTGTATGTGTGCATATATATATATATATACACACACATATATATATCAACCTAACAGTGTAAAATAAGGGAGGATAAAATATAAGATGATAAAAAATAATCAAATAGAACATAGAAATGAGGGATACAAAACAGAATCATCAAAATGATAAAGCAATCCAAAAGAGTTGATTTTTATCAAGTATATTTGATTTAAGAATAAATGTAAATGGTGCAATCCCAACAGTGGAATTGCCAGGTCAAAAGGCAGTTCCATTTTTAGTTTTCTGAGGAAGTTCCATACTGTTTTCCACAGTGCCTGCACCAGTCTGCATCCCCACCGACAGTGTACTGGAGTTCTTTTTGCTCCATGTCCTCTCTCCAACACTTGCTTTCTTTTTTTTTTTTTAAGATTTTATTTATTTATTTTCAGAGAGAGGAGAAGGGAGGGAGAAAGAGCAATGTATGGTTGACTCTCACATGGCCCTCATCAGGGACCTGGCCCGCAACCCAGGCATGTGCCCCGACTGGGAATCGAACCAGGACCCTCTGGTTCCCAGCCCGCGCTCAATCCACTGAGCTACACCAACTGGGCACTTGTTGTTTTTTGATTTGTTTATGATGGCCATTCTGACCAGGGTGAAGTGGTATCTCATTGTGGTTTTAATTTGCATCTCTCTGATGGCTAGTGATGTTGAACATCTTTTTATATGTCTCTGAACCCTCTGTGTGTCCTCCTTGGAGAAGTGTCGGTTCAAGTCCTTTGCCCATTTACTCAAATTCAAAGATCCTATGCACCCCAATGTTCATAGCTGCATAATTTACAATAGCCAAGTTCTGGAAGCAACCTAAGTGCCAAGCTCAGTGAGTTTGGGCCAAGCTCAGCCAAAGTCTGATTCACTCTGAGGAAGGAAACAGTATCATCTTTAACAAAACGGCTTTTGCAAAATTGAGCATTTTTACAAAAGCTCAATTGTAGCTTGAATGGAGATGGCGAGGCTGATGAAAGACAGCTACATAAGCAAAGCTGCCATGACTTTGCAGTGCTGCTATGGAAATTAAATATATTTAAATCTCATAATAATTGACAATTATAATGAACAGGAGCATTCAGATTGAATTACTGATTCTATTTTGGAATGATTACTTTAAATCATTTTACTTCTTTTATACATGTACATGTATATGTAAATCATATATACATATTTGTGTGTATATATATGCACTTATATACACATACCACTTAAATAAAATTATATAATAAATAAAAGCATATAAATTTAAACTATGCATTTTCAGTAAATATTATATTCTTACCTTCTTTTAAGAAAATTTTATTTATTTTTAGAGAGGGGGAAAAGAAGGAGAAAGAGAGATAAATACTGATGTGTGGTTGACTCTTGCGTGCCCTTCACTAGGGACCTGGCCCACAATCGGGGCATGTGCCTGACTGGGAATCAAACCGGACACCCTTTGGTTCACAACCCCTGCTCAATCCACTGAGCTGCACCAGCCAGGGCTATTCTAACTTTTTTTATGAGTGGCGGGGGTAAAATGAAGACAAGTGTACTTGAACAACAATTAAATAAAAAAGAAAACTCTTTATAAACAGTATTTTGGGCTGGCTGTGATCTTATTCTTAATATTCAAGTGTGGTAATGGTTTGTTTTATCTAAACCAATCCTCAACTTCAAGGTGAATTAGAGAGTTGGCCTAAACAGATTGAAAAGGATGGCAGCAATATTCTGAAATGGATTTGTACAATTTATTCCATTTTCAGACAATGATATCTGACTGATAATACATTTTTGATATCAGATAAAATGCACAGAAGAGAATTAAAGATATGCATATGAACATATACTTTCTAAACACAATACACAAAATTTCAAATTCTCTTAACACCAATTGTTAGTAACTTCATTTGACAACTAATCAAGTCTTTAGTCATTTGTATTGTGATAGTTCTACTGTATGATTGGATTTTTTTTGAGAAGTCTCAATAAAGGGAAAATAAATTAAACAAATTTTCAAGAAGCTTTTAAAAATTTTTTCCCATTTATTTCCAGGTTCAGCATAGGAATTTGGGGTGCAATTGGCTGTGGTAGCTATATCTGTCTTATATTCTTTGAGATTAGGACATTTTAAAGCTCTTGTTATAATGTATTATTTATAAAGCAGAAGGTATAAAACTGTAGTATCTTAACATAAACATGTAAAATAGTGCCTTAGCTCCTTTTTGGCTCATAATATTTTGCAATTGCATTTATTTTGGTTAATATGCAGGATATGTATATATATATATGTAATTTATAAATATTCTCGCATTTTGCTGCTCTGTTGATGCTGGTTGTGAACCCAAATTATATCTATAGAATGTTTTTATTGTTGTTCAATTACAGCTGTCCCAATTTTTACCCTGTTGCGCTTGCCTGCCCCACCTACCCCCAACTCCCTCAGTCAGTCCCCACTCCATTGTTCATTACCAAGGGTCCTTTATACATGTTCCTTGACTAGACCCTTCTTCTTCTTTCTTCTGTTATCCCTCTCCCCCTGCCCTTCTGGTCTTTGTCAGGTTGTTCCTTGTTTCTGTCTCTCTGGTTCTATTTGCTTGTTTGTTTGTTTTGTTCATTAGGTTTCACTCACAGGTGAGATCCTATGGTATTTGTATTTTGCTGTCTGGCTTATTTCACTTACCATAATGATCGCCAGTTCCATCCATGCTGTTGTGAAGGGTAGGAGATCCTTCTTTCTTTCTGCCGCATAGTATTTCCTTCTGTAAATGTACCAGTTTCTTGACCCACACATTTACTAATGGGCACTTAAGCTGTTTCCAGCACTTAGCTATTGTAAATAATGCTGATATGAACATTGGGTACATAGGTTCTTTTGAATTGGTCTTTCAGGATTCTTAGGGTATAATCCCAGCAGTGGGATTACTGGATTAAAAGGCAGTTCCATCTTTAGTTTTTTAAGGAACTTCCATACTGTTTTCCACATTGGCTGCACCACTCTGCATTCCCACCAACAGCGGATCAAGGTTCCTTTTTCTCCACATCCTTGTCAGCACTTGTGGTTTGTTGATTTATTAATCATAGCCATTCTGACCAGTGTGAAGTGGTATCTCATTGTGATTTTAATTTGCATCTATCTAATGGCTTATGATGTTGAGCATTCTTTCATATGCATATGTATGTCCTCCTTGGAGAAGTGTCTGTTCAGGTCCTTTGTCCATTTTTCAATTGGGTTGTTTGTTTTCCTGGTGTTGAGTCATGTGAGTTCTTTATGTATCTTGGAGATCAAATAGTCATAGAATTTTTTATGATTGTAGTTGCTTATGGGCAAATATTCTAAGTTGAAGGTATTTTATTTTCAAACATGAAACTGAAGATACCTGCAGTTTTAACCTTTTCCAATTGGGATAAAATATTGATAATGAGTCAGATAAACTCAGCTTTCATTCTTTTTTAGGAGATAGTGAATATATTAATGGAAATAATGTGAAACTCAGAGAGGAGTCTTGATTACTGCAAAAGAAAAAGCTTTTTTATGCCATAAATAAAATTTTCTTAAATTTTGAGAAAAGTTTGTTCTATGACATTACTTCTCTTAGATATTCAAAAACATGAGGAAATACAGTCTTTGAAATAATTGTTTTATTTACCACAAAGACTTTATAACTCTATTATGAAAGGAGGATTTGTATTTGCAAAATCTTATAATTGCAAATCTATAATTGCTTAACGTTAAGATTAATTAGATTATAAATTTTTGTTTGAAAGAATTGTCTACATTTGTAGATGATAGTTACCACTAAAGAATTGTAAATAAAATTTTAATTGTTTTTTTAATTTATTGATTTGAGAGAGAGATATTAATTTGTTGTCCCCTTATTTAAACATTCATTGGTTGATTCTTGTATGTGCTCTGATGGGGAATGAACAAGCAAGCTTGGTGTGTCAGGACAATGCTTTGTGAAAATCTCTGATTATGTGTTGAGATTCATATGGGGCTTTGCTTGATGCCTATATTATGGGGCATCTAACAAAAATAGCATCTCCTGAGATTTTGTCTGATTTATGTTAGGTAAAGATTGTCAAAAAAAGTCACAAGAGGGAGGTGGGGTTTTGTAGTGCTAAAAGTCAGGTTCCAAAAAAGTAAATAGCTCTGTGTCTACATGGAATAGATGTTGCTGCACCTTATAAAAGATTTGATAGACAGAGCACCTTTGTTCCTGATGCAGGTCTTATTTCCTTTATCAGGGCTGGCTTTTCAAGTGAGATGGCAGCATAATGTATTTAGCTAAAATGACTATTGTAATAAATAAAGAATGTATCCTTAACTGGATGTAATTAGATTTTAATAGATAGTGATGACCTTTCTAAGGAATATATACTCTACCAAGAACAGCAGAATTAGAATAATACAGCACTGTGCAAAAAGAGAAAATTCCTGAAAACTCTGTGGCTATATCTTCCACCAAATTTTTCTTTTATGCATACAAATTATCTTGTAGTTTTGTAATTATTCAGGGCAATTGTCTTGGGAATCCAGCGATGACTTGGGAGTCCAGCTTTTTTATCTTATCCGTCTTCTAGCTCAGCTTCCTCACTCTGTCAAAGGTGCAGAGATCATGTGGAACATTTATTTACATTTCCTTTTTAATGCTTTGACCAGAACTGCCTCTTCTGCTTCTAACTTGTTTTTGCCTAACTTTAAGGAAACTGATAAATTAAAAATAGCATGTGGAATATTTGTTGACTATTACTACATTTGTACAAAAGATCAGACAATTTGGGGGAATTATGTAAAGCCACTTGCTTTGCCAGATATTGAGACTTAGGAAGCTATAATAATACTAACAGCAATTAGCAACAATGGACTATAATAGATAATCTGAAAATAGACCCAAAGATATCAGGAAAGTTAATAGGTGAAAGAAAAAAACAATGAAATCCAATGTGGTAAAGATGATGTTGTAGTGCAATGGGAAAGAATTCTGTTTTCAATAAATGGTGTTGGATATATTGAATATTAATACTGAAAATATGTTCTACTTCACGCAAGGTAATGAAGTCAATAAGGTACATCCAGAATCTGTATGTGTAGATAACAATGACAGTCTTTTGAAACATTTCAAGAATTTGAACTCGACAAAAATTTCTCAAAAAGGACAATATTTCCAAACATTTGGAAAAAAAGAATGAATTAGAGCACATTAAAGTTAACAACTTCTGTTCCTTTACAAGGTATGGTTCAGAGAGTGAAAATGCAAACCACAGTACAGGAAAAATATTTCACAATTAATGTATCTTCAAATAATTCAGGTCCTTTATATTTTTCTACAGTAGAAAAAAGGAAAACAACCCAACAGGGAAACAAAGAAAATACTTGAATAGTCACTTTGCTATGGAAGATAACCAAATGACCAGCGAACATATTAAAAGATGATCGATTTCATTAGTTATTAAGGAAGTGGGAATCAAAATCACAATGGGACACCACTACAGAAACAGCAGAATGGCTAAAATGAAAAATACATACCAAGTTTTAGCCTGTATGCAACTGCGAATTAATAGAAACACTTCTGTAATTGGCAAACTAATTTTAGAAAACTCATTAACAATATCATCTGAAAGTAAACATACCCAGAACTGCTGAATGAGGCTTCTACTTCTTGATACAAACCCTGTAGAAAAGTGTTCAGATATTTACCAAAATACATGTTCAGTAATGTTTAAAGCAGCACTATTCTTTAAAGCCGCACGCTGGAAACAATCCAAATGTCCATCATATGCAGCAGAGATCAAGGGGCAAGAGACTTTCCCATCTGAGTCCAGACAGTAAATAAGTTAATACATATGCAGGACATATGGGCTGTGGCCCAAGTTTTCCACTCTGCCATTGTACTGTGAAAACAGGCAAAGAAAATACATAAGTAAGTGAATGTGGCTTTGTTTCAATAAAACTTTAGTGACAAAAAAGTCATGGCCAGCCAGGTTTGACCTATGGGTTGTAGTTTCTCTGCCTGTAGCATACATAAATAACTTTGGCATTTTTAAACAATGGAATATTAGGGAACAATGATAATGAACAGACTACAACTACATGAATCAATATGGATGAACCTCACATATTTTTGAGTGGAAAAAGAAGACACGTAAATGTACAAATTTTAGAATTTCACTTAAAAACTGACCATCTGTAGTGTTAAGATTCTGAAGAGTGGTTACCTGTGTTGCACATGGGTGGGGGGGTGGTCGGGGGGAGTGTAGAGACTGAAGGAAAGTCTGAACATGGGAGATGGGAGGTGGTCTGGGAAATGGACATGTTCTGTTTGAACTGGCTTCTGGTTAAACATGCATGCCTACTTGGTGAGAATTCATCAAGCAATAAATTTACGACCAGAGCATGCTGCTGTATGCACATTATACTTTGATAAATATCATTTTATAAATTGCGTCAGAAAGTATGGCCCTAAGAGAATTGATTGTCCACATCTCCTTGATCTAACACTAGTAGGCATTCATGTTTCTCATATGCTAATTTAAATCTATTTGACTATGCTAGAGAAATGACAGGAGATTAATACATTTAAAAGGATAACGTAAAATTAATTCTTATAAAAATTAATACTATTCAATCACATGGGCATATATAAAACAGAAATATAATTTATCTTTCTATTTTAATACATGATAGTATTAAACTAATACATAAAGATGTGTTCTAATTTAGAATCATAACATGATAATCTTTGGGTTCTTGGTTTTTCAACATTAAGACTATCTTTTCATTAAAAGTTTACTTTTTAAAAACTGTGTGAAATAAAAGTTATAAGGGGGAAGACTTAAAAATCAATAACTTGATGGAGTTTCTAGAATTCTCTTCTGGCATAGAGATATAATATTAAAAAATGTATTGCTTGAGGGAAGATGGCAGCAAGATAGGCGGGAGTGGAGTCCACTTCCCCTGCCAACTGGTGAAACACCGAGCCAATCTTCTGAGGAACAGAGCGAACAGCCAACAGTATTCCAGCATATATGAAGAGTGGAGGCCAGAATTATAGAGGACATTGAATGACTGGATGGTAAGAGTGCTTTGGGACAATAAGGTCCTCGGGACCAGCGCGGGGACCAGGGTGGGCTGCAGTCCCAGGCCTGGAGCCCACTGGGTCTACTGCAAGATTCTTGGGAGAGAGCCAGACTGGGCTGTGTGAGACGCCAGGTGCTTGTTTGGACTTGCAGAATTAAATAGGAATAATTTTTCAAAGAGAAAAAGAGAAAAAAAAAGAGGCACTCCGCGGCTGTTTGGGAAATTCTCCGCAGCAGCTGTCTGCCTCCTAAGCCCCTGCCCCACCACAGTCCAGGGGTCAGTGCACCTCCGGTGATTGGTGGTCCAGGGCGGCCTGCTCAGGCACACCGCAGAATCACCTGGCGGTGCACACCCAGTGATCCCCAGCCCAGCAGAGGCTCGCCCACACCCAATCTAGGAGCACCAGTGACAGTGCTCACCCGATGATCCACTGACTGCACATGCTCATTCCAAAAGAACCGGAGACAGTGTACACCCAGTGATTCGAGGCCTGGTGACCGCCTGCCCACACCCACTCCAGAAGCACTGGGAACGGCGAACAACTGGTGGCACCCGGCCACCTGGTGATCCATGGCCTGGCGGCGGCCTGCCCACACACACTCCAGAAGCAGTGGGGGTGGTGCACACAGGTCTGTGGAGCTCACGCCTGGCCCCCGCCCCCGGGGACAAAGCGCCTGTGCCCTGAGCCCTGCAGGGCCGGCTGGCTCTGTAGGAGATAGGTGGAAGTGCCCTGCACAGGGGAGATGCAGTCCTTGAAAGACTTGACTCAGTGAGGGGCTAAACTACCCAGAAGGGGTGCTGAAAGTCCCTAGCATCTAGGTCAGCAAAGAGCAAGAAGGTGGTATGTGAGTTGCCCCTATTTGCTGCACCTCAAGGACAGCACAACTGGTGGATTAAAGGCCTAGGCTGGGTGCAGAACGGCAACAAGAAACTGGGCTGGAGGCTGGACAACAGTGAAGAGTGCATCTCAGGAAGGGAGAAAAGTGAAACCAATACCTTCCCAGCCTGATGCAGCCAGGAAGACCAGAAGAACAGGCTTGACAGAAGGCTTTTTTTGTTTTTTTGTTTGTTTTAATTCTTTTTTCCTTTCTGTCCTTCTTTCTTTTTTATACCTTCTTCCTCCCTTTCCTTTATTATTCCTCGTTCCTTCCTTCTTTTATTTATTTATTTATTTATTTTAAATTAAAACATTTTTCTTTTAAGCCCTGGATGGTGTAGCTCAGTGGATTGAGCATGGGCTGTGAACCAAAGGGTCACTGGTTTGATTCCCAGTCAAGGCACATGCCTGGGTTGCAGGCCAGGTCCCCAGGAGGGCCATGTGAGAGGTAACCACACATTGATGTTTCTCCCCACCTCTTTCTCCCTCCATTCCCTTCTGTCTAAAAAATAAATAAATAAAGTCCTTAAAAAAAAAAGAATTTATCTAAAAATTTTTAAGTTCTTCTTCCTTTCTTTCTTTCTCTCTTTTTTATTCACCCCTTCTTCTTTCCTTCCTTCCTTTATTCTTTTTAATTCCTTCTCCCATCATTCCTTCTCCCTTTTTTTTCTTCTTTTCCCACAGGTGAGACATTAAAACCTGGGGCTGTGAAAAGACCAGAATTAGACCCAAACAGGGGTCATCCCAAAAAACAGAGACAGTGAGACAAATTTGACTTTGCTACTCCAGAGAACTTCCAAGGTGGGAGTGGTGAACACCAGCACACTTGCTGGAAGAGGAAATCCACCAACAAAGGAGCCACCAACAGAAAACAGTGGAAGAAGGTGAAGGAGGAAGTAGAACACACACTAATCTCAATCCAGGACTGACCTGGAAATACAAACAATTGATGGAGGAATTACCCACAACAAACACTGAACAAGAGTGAGAGAGAAGCCTCAAAACCTCATACACACAGAAGAATAAGCTTCAACACAATCTGTCCACACATGCACAACAGAATACAAGGTGTGGTTGATGGAGCGACCCTCAGTTAACCAGCTGGAGGAAAGGACCCACCAAAGAAAGACCTAACAACAATCAAAACCCAAAGACATATAGAGAGCCAACATAAACAACAGTCCAAGACAAGTGAGCTCAGGTGAGTAAGGAGACTACACCACTGAATCTCACAGATATTCTACCATAGGAGTTCATACCATAAACCCGGGGAGTCAGAACAAATCAATTTAAGAAACAGAGGCTAACAAGAAGAGTCTCACAAACAATGGGAAGACAAAGAAACAGTCCCCAAATGAAAGCAAAGGAGGAAGCCCCAGAAAGAATGCTAAATGAAACAGAGGCAAGTCCACTATCAGATATTGAGTTCAAAGCCCTGGTTATCAAGAAGCTCAATGAGCTCACAGAGAATAACCAGAAACTACAGGGAAACTACAATGAACTCACTGCAAACTATATCAACATGAAAAAGGAAACAGAAACTATCAACAAGGGCCAAGAGGAAATGAAGAATACAATTTCTGAACTGAAGAACACAGTAGAAGGAATCAAAAGCAGGCTTGATGAAGCAGAGGATTGGATCAGCAAGCTAGAGGAAAAGGTAGGAAAAAACAACCAGAAAGAGCAAGAAAAGGAAAAGAGGCTCAGAAAGAATGAAGAGGGAATAAGGGAAATGCAGGGCAACATGAAACATAATAATATCCATAAAATAGGGATACCAGAAAAAGAAGAAGAAGAAGAGCAAGGGATAGAAGACCTGTTTGAAAAAGTAATGATGGAAAACTTTCCTAATCTGATGAGAGAAAAAGTCACACAAATCCAGGAAACACAGAAAGTCCCAATCAAGAGGAACCCAAAGAGGCCCACTTCAAGATACATCATAATCAAAATGGCAAAATACCAAGACAAAAATAGAATCTTAAAAGTAGCAAGGGAGAAACAGGAAGTAACATACAGGGGAGCCCTGATAAGGTTAGCAGCTGACTTCTCAATGGAAATGCTCCAAGTCAGAAGAGAATGGCAAGAAATATTCCAAGTAATGAGAACCAGAGGTCTGCAACCAAGGCTATGGTGCCCAGCAAGGCTCTCCATCAAGATAGAAAGCCAAATAAGAAGCTTCCCAGATGAAAGAAGTCTAAAAGAATACACCTCCACCAAATCAGCTCTGCAAGAGATGCTAAAGGGACTGCTTTAAGGAAAGGAAGAAAAAGAGAGAGAGAGAAAAGAACACAGGTACAAAAAAATGGCAATGAATAAGTACCTATCAATAATAACCTTAAACGAATTAAACCATGAATGAATTAAATGCTCCAATCAAAAGACATAGAATAGGTGAATGGATAAGAAAGCACAACCCACACATAGGCTGCCTACAAGAGACTGACCTGAGGACAAAAGACCTACACAGACGGAAGGGCTGGAAACAAATTTTTCAAGCAAATGGACAGGAAAAAGAAAAGCCAGGGTAGCAATACTCATATCAGACAAAATAGACTTCAAGAAAAGGGCCATAAAGAGAGACCCAGAAGGACACTTCATAGTACTCAAGGGAAGAATCCACCAAGAAGACATAAACATTGTAAATATATATGTACCCAACACAGGAGCACCCAGATACATAAAGAAAATCTTGAAGGACTTCAAGAAAGATATTGACAGCAACACAATTATAGTAGGGGATTTTAACACCCCACTGTCAAAAAATGGACAGATCTTCCAAACAAAATATCAAAAAAAATATCGTGGCATTGAACAATGCCCTAGATGAAGTGGACTTAACTGATATATATAGAGAGAGCCTTTCACCCCAAAGAAGCTAAATACACATTCTTTTCAAATGCACACGGAACATTTTCAAAGATAGATCATATGATAGGACACAAAAGAAGCCTCAACAAATTCAAGAAAATTGAAACCATATCAAGTATTTTCTCTGACCACAAGGGACTGAAACTAGAAACCAACCCCAAGGAAAAAAAAAACTCAAACACTCTAAATCATAGAGATTGAATAGCACGCTATTAAACAATGAATGGGTCAAGAGTGAGATTAGGTAAGAAATAAAAAACTTTCTTGAAACAAATGAAAATGAACTGCCAACAACCCAAAACATATGGGACACAATGAAGGCAGTCCTGAGAGGGAAGTTCATAGTAATACAGGCCTACCTAAAAAAGATAGAAACATTTCAAACAAACAACCTAACCTTACACCTACAAGAACCCAAGGAACAACAACAAAGACAGCCCAAAGCAGGTAGAGGAAGGAAATAACCAAGATCAGAGCAGAATTAAATGATGTAGAGACTAAAAGCAAAATTCTAAGGATCAATGAATCCAGGAGCTGGTTCTTTGAAAAGATAAACAAAATCGACAAGACTTTAAGCAGGCTCATCAAGGAAAAAAAGAGAGAGGACCCAAATAAACACAATCAGAAATGAAAGAGGAGAGATTACAACTGATACCACAGAAATACAAAGGATTGTAAGAAATTACTGTGAAGAACTGTATGCCAAAAAAATATGAAAACCTAGGTGAAATGGACAAATTCCTAGAAAAATATAATCTTCCAAAACACAATGAAGAAGCAGCAGAAAGCCTGAACCAACCAATAACAGCAAATGAAATTGAAGCAGTAATCAAAAAACTCCTGACACACAAACACCCTGGACCAGATGGTTTCACAGGAGAATTCTACAAAGCATTTAAGGAAGAGCTAATCCGTGTCCTTCACAGACTATTCCAAAAAAATCCAAGAAGATAGAAGTCTTCCAAACTCTTTTTATGATGTCAGCATCATTCTAATCCCAAAACCAGATAAAGACACAACAAAGAAAACTTCAGGCCAATATCGCTGATGAACATAGGTGCTAAAATCCTCAACAAAATATTGGCAAACCGCATCCAGCAATACATTAAAAAGATCACACACCATGACCAAGTGGGATTCATCCCAGGGATGCAGGGAAGGTACAATATTTGCAAATCAGTAAACGTAATACATTAGATAAACAACAGCAAAGACAAAAATCACATGATCTTATCAATAGATGCAGAAAAAGCATTTGATAAGGTACAGTACCCATTTATGATCAAAACACTCAGCAAAGTGGGAATAGAGGGAGCA